>WNWK01054478.1:0-11548 GCA_009830355.1 Cherax destructor
ATGGAGTGATGATGAAAGTGTTTCTTCTATTTTCAGGTCACGCTGCCTCTGTGGGAAGCGGCCGATGTGTTAAATAAAGAATATCGCATCACAACCACCACATGGAACTTTTTGCAAACACTTGTATTGTTATCGTTTGTCTCAACGTCACAGACAATACAGAATGATGCACACAATTACTCATTGGCTCGGGTAAAAAAATTGTGATCTTAGAGGTGATGTTACTTGTAGAGAAAAAATATGTTGCTTTACTTTTATTTCTATGCATGTTACAAGTGTACAATGTTATTGGTAGTTACAATTATAAAACAATTATAAAACTGTAATGCAAGGAGAGCCACTGGCATGCCATGGCATTAGGGGCAGTTTATTCTAGAGACTTATTCACTAAGTACTTAATGCTAAAGAAATTGATTGAGTTTATTCTAGTTCTATATTATTTAAATTATTAAATGGTTATACATACTATTTAAAGACAATACAAGAGAAATTGGTTGAGTTTAATCTAGTTGTATAATTTATTTCAAGTTACAGTATGTTGATGCTATACTAGTATAATAACAATACTAGAAATTGTTTTTAGAGTTTCTTCTAGATATATATTTTATTTCAAATTAAGAAAATGATGATACTATAAGATTTTAAATGACAATATGATGATATGAAATTGCAACAAGTGTTAAGGAGGATGAACATATCAAATTGAGATCATCTTAAGTAAAATAATATTGGGTTTGGAAGTTTGTTACAGTATGAGTATTTAGTATAGGGTGAGTAGGTGATTTTTGAGAAGAGTCTTGAATTGATTTTCCGACAAGGTTAACTTGATATTTACTGGTAATGAATTCCAGATTCTGGGGCCCTTTATGTGCATAGAATTTTTACATTGGTTAGTATGGACTCGGGGTATGTCAAATAGTGATCTGTGTCTTGTGTCATGTTCGTGGGACCTATTAAAGTTGTTGAGGAGAATTCTGAGCGCAGGGTTGATATTAGCATGTAGAGTTTTATGTATGTAGAAGGCACTACTATTGGCAACTATTGGCAGAAAGGTGGGCTAGTGCAAGTAGGAGTAGTGGGGGGGTTGAAGAGAGTTGGGATAGTTTTAAAAATGCAGTATTAGAATGTGGGGCAGAAGTTTGTGGCTATAGGAGGGTGGGTGCAGGAGGAAAGAGGAGTGAGTGGTGGAATGAAGAAGTAAAGGGTGTGATAAAAAAGAAAAAGGTAGCTTATGAGAGGTTTTTACAAAACAGAAGTGTTAATAGAAGAGCAGAGTATATGGAGAGTAAAAGAAAGGTGAAGAGAGTGGTGAGAGAGTGCAAAAGAAGAGCGGATGAAAGAATGGGAGAGGCTCTGTCAAGAAATTTTGCTGAAAACAAGAAAAATTTTGGAGTGAGATAAACAAGGTAAGAAAGCCTAGGGAACGAATGGATTTGTCAGTTAAAAACAGAGTAGGGGAGTTAGTAGATGGGGAGCTGGAGGTATTGGGTAGATGGCGGGAATATTTTGAGGAACTTTTAAATGTCGATGAAAAAGGGAGGCGGTAATTTCATGTACTGGCCAGTGAGGTACAACATCGTTTAGGAGTGAAGAAGAGCAGGATGTGAGTGTGGGGAGGTGCGTGAGGCATTACGTAGAATGAAAGGGGGTAAAGCAGCTGGAATTGATGGAATCATGACAGAAATGTTAAAAGCAGGGGGATATAGTGCTGGAGTGGTTGGTATTTTTGTTTAATAAATGTATGAAAGAGGGGAAGGTACCTAGGGATTGGCAGAGAGCATGTATAGTTCCTTTATATAAAGGGAAGGGGGATAAAAGAGAGTGTAAAAATTATAGGGGAATAAGTTTACTGAGTATACCAGGTAAAGTGTATGGCAGGGTTATTATTGAAAGAATTAGAGGTAAGACAGAGAGTAGGATTGCAGATGAGCAAGGAGGCTTTAGAGTGGGAAGGGGATGTGTAGATCAAGTGTTTACAGTGAAGCATATATGTGAACAGTATTTAGATAAAGGTAGAGAAGTTTTTATTGCATTTATGGATTTAGAAAAGGCATATGATAGAGTGGATAGGGGAGCAAAGCAAATGTGGCAAATGTTGCAAGTGTATGGAATAGGTAGTAAGTTACTGAAGGCTGTAAAGAGTTTTTATGAGGATAGTGAGGCTCAGGTTAGGGTGTGTAGGAAAGAGGGAGATTACTTCCGGTAAAAGTAGGTCTTAGACAGGGATGTGTAATGTCACCATGGTTGTTTAATATATTTATAGATGGGGTTGTAAAGAAGTAAATGCTAGGGTGTTGGGGAGAGGGTGGGATTAAATTATGGAGAATTAAATGCAAAATGGGAGTTGACACAGTTACTTTTGCTGATGATACTGTGCTTATGGGAGATTCTAAAGAAAAGTTGCAAGGTTAGTGGACGAGTTTGGGAGAGTGTGTAAAGGTAGAAAGTTAAAAGTGAACATAGATAAGAGTAAGGTGATGAGGGTATCAAACGATTTAAATAAAGAAAAATTGGATATCACATTGGAGAGAGGGATTATGGAAGAAGTAAATGTTTTCAGATATTTGGGAGTTGACGTTTCAGCGGATGGGTTTATGAAGGATGAGGTTAACCATAGAATTGATGAAGGAAAAAGGTGAGTGGTGCATTGAGGTATCTGTGGAGACAAAAACGTTATCTATGGAGGCAAAGAAGTGAATGTACGAAAGTATAGTGGTACCAACACTCTTATATGGGTGTGAAGCATTGGTTGCAAATGCTGCAGCGAGGAGGAGGCTGGAGGCAGTGGAGATGTCCTGTCTAAGGGCAATGTGTGGTGTAAATATTATGCAGAAAATTCGGAATGTGGAAATTAGGAGAAGGTGTGGAGTTACTAAAAGTATTTGTCAGAGGGCTGAAGAGGGTTGTTGAGGTGGTTTGGTCATTTAAAAGAATGGATCAAAGTAGAATGACTTGGAGAGCGTATAAATCTGTAGGGAAGGAAGGCGGGGTAGGGGTCGTCCTAGAAAAGGTTGGAGGGAAGGGGTAAAGGAGGTTTTGTGGGCGAGGGGCTTGGACTTCCAGCAAGCGTGTGTGAGCGTGTTAGATAGGAGTGAATGGAGACGAATGGTTTTTGGGACATGACGATCTGTTGGAGTGTGAGCAGGGTAACATTTTGTGAAGGGATTCAGGGAAACCAGTTAATTTATTTAGTTGGACTTGAGTCCTGGAAATGGGAAGTACAATGCCTGCACTTTAAAGGAGGGGTCTGAGATAGTGACAGCTGGGAGGGACTTTTCTCAGTTGTCGTATCTGAGCTCCTCTGCAAAGACAGTGATTATGTATGAGTGTGGTAAAAGTGTTGAATGATGATGAAAGTATTTTCTTTTTGGGGATTTTCTTTCTTTTTGGGTCACCCTGCCTCGGTGGGAGACGGCCGACTTGTTGAAAAAAAAAAAAACTTTCTTATTGGTTCTGGGTGTTTTCAAAAATGTTCTGTCACTGTTAATGAAGAATATTGGGTATTGCCATTTCCTAATTATGTTGACAATAGTTGTGGCATTGTTCCTCAAGGAAGCACAAACAACTCCACCGTTCACTCAACTTTCTTGTGTTGTGATCAGAATGAATAAGACTGTTCTTAAAAGATGACTTTCAGTATAGTTGAAATAAGCAGTTGTTCCCACTCCTGACCGTGTTTACAAGGACCAAATGGAAATAAGTCACTATGACTTTTTTGGGTTATTCTGTTAGGTAATTTACACTATGTATGATAACTGTACAGTAGGATCCCCGTATTCGCGGAGGATATGTTCCAAGGACCTGTCGTGATACTGAAACTGTGGATAGTAGCAAACCTATACAGTGGAACCCCGAGTTACGTACACCCGAAATCGTACAATTATGTAAGTATATTGCAAGTGCTTTTGTAAGTGTATTTTTGGGGAGTAAATTCGTTTGGTAATGGCACTTGAGCAGGCTTTGGAATGAAGTTTTACGTTACTCAGGGGTCCACTGTATATAAGTCCTGTAAATTCTATTTTAAAGTTTAATTGATAAATAAGCACAATAAGTGGAGAATTATAATTTTTCACTGATGGGAAGCATTGATTATAATAATTCTCTTAGGCCTGAAGAACTGCCAGCTTCCCACTTTCAGGCCATTATTATGCAAAATTAATAGGTATTTTTGGGGCACAATAAACAGTGGATAACTGAAATCACAGACACCAAAGCAGTGAATATTGTAATTATGTGTACCTGTACCTAAATAAACTTGTGTAAGGAAGTCTAAAATAAGTGTATTCTACTATTCAATGGAGTTTCTAGTGAAATGAATTGATGGTTTATCTCTATTCAATTCAGTCAACTCTTGAAGCTGAAGCAATAGAATATACACGTCCAAATGACTCCATTATAAAGTCCACTTGCAATCACAGCCTATCCATTTGTGGTCACTTCACAGCAGAGAGAGTGTTTGGGGTTTTCTCACCATCATTCAGTTTCTCCAGGATGTAACACCCAAAACATTTAGTATACAACTTCAATAATCATCATCACAAACTGCAGAGAGAATCCCATGAAAAACTTCCATACATCCAAAGGATAAAGTAAAGCATTATGGGAAAATAGACACAAGTATAATGTGATCCTTTATTGAATGCGTTTGACACACTGGCTTTATCAAGATGTGTTTGTGACACAGTGGCTTTATCAAGATGTGTTCGTGACACAGTGGCTTTATCAAGATGTGTTTGTGACACACTGGCTTTATCAAGATGTGTGTGACAGTGGCTTTATCAAGACGTGTTTGTGACAGTGGCTTTATCAAGATGTTTGTGACACACTGGCTTTATCAAGATGTGTTTGTGACACACTGGCTTTATCAAGATGTGTTTGTGACACACTGGCTTTATCAAGATGTGTTTGTGACACACTGGCTTTATCAAGATGTGTTTGTGACACACTGGCTTTATCAAGATGTGTCTTGTGACACACTGCTTTATCAAGATGTGTTGTGACAGACTGGCTTTATCAAGATGTGTTTGTGACACACTGGCTTTATCAAGACGTGTTTGTGACTGTGTGGATGAAACAGAGCCGATAAAATACATATTGCATTACTCTGCATTTGTGTCTATTTCTCCATTGTTGTGTTTTATACCATTTATCTCCATCATAGAGTAATATACTGTATAATTATCTCTACAAGCAACATCACCTCTAAGATCATAATTTTTTTACCAAAGCCAATAAGAAATTGTGTTTGTGTCAACTCGTAGTATCTGTGACGTTGAGAAAACAATAACAATACAAGTGTTTGCACAAAGTTCCACGTGATGGATGTGATGCGATATTCTTTATTTAACACATCGGCCTCCACAGAGGCACCGTGACCTGAAAATAGAAGAAACACTTCATCATCACTCCATCACTGTTCTCCAGAGGCGTGACAACACTACAGTTCAAAAAGAATATGTGGAAGAAACTGCAAGAAACTAAAAATAAAAGCATACTGAGCATAGATATGCAGCTTAAACTGAAAAAAAACAGTAATGTTTCCAACACAAGAATTAACACAACCAGGTCTGAAATTTTAACTCAAAATTGATAATCAAAAAGGAAATTTTTTATTATAACAAAAGTGTGCCAAAAAGGTTGAAAAAACAGAAATAAATAGTAGGAAAGAATTATGTAACAACAAAGCACAAAGAACCAAGACAACTTACAACTGGAAAAAACTTTAATAAGATATTGAACCTTGGGAAGGTTTCCCCCATCTATGAGGGGCTTGATCTAGGGATTTGATCTGTGCTATACTTTACCCCAGCTCCTCTTCAGGTGCTGTACAATCCCTATGGGTTTAGTGCCCCCATAATTTTTATTAACACATCTGGCACCCACCAAGGCAGGTCCGAAAAAAACAACTTTCATCATCATTCACCCACCTTTTCCCGGGTGTTTACACTAAGTTATAAACTGAACATTAACACCACCCCCAGAGGCCAGCCTTATTCCCCTCCCAGGCCGCGCCGCGGTTTCCCAACCCTTTCAAAATTTATTCTCACCCAACAACCGCCTAAAAACCTTTGCTCCATTCCTTACAAAAGGGGTCTTTTTGTAAGTCCCCTCACACACAAACCTTTTCCCCCCCCCAACCTTTTTCCCCCTTTCCCCAATAACCCGAGCCACATCCTAAAAAATTTTACCCCAAAAAATAAAAAAAATTGAATGATACACCCCTTCTACTACCATCACACTTAAAAGTTAATGTGCCCAAAAAATCAATGCTATCACTAGCATCAACCCTGTACCGAGGGAAAATTTGGGGGAAAAAAGGAAAAAAGAAATTACAAAATAAGGGTAAACCCCCAAAAAGGGGTTTTTCAGAACAAACCCAAGAAAAATTTAGAAAATTTTTTCGGGACTTTTATCCTCTAACAAACATTTTAAAAACAGACGGGGAAGGGGGGGGGTAAAGGGGGAGGGGGGAACATCATGTAAACCCGTGGAAAAAACGGGCAACCACATCATGTATTATTATTATAATCAAAAAACCCAAACCACAGGGGTTATCGCCGCAGGTTATTCGGGGGTACCCACTGGGTGGACAGGTCTTGTTTAGTATCAGGGGTTTTTTTCCATTATTTTAATGTCCCCTTTTTGGGCCCGTTGCAAACTGCAATTAACGGCCCATTTTCAAATCAAATTGAGTTTTTTTCAGGACACAAATGCGACTAAAGGGCATTTTTTGGCAACATTTCACCTGCGAACTTTTTAAAAAATTCAAACAACCAGAGGGAAAATTCTTTTTTTTAAAAGAAGATACATTTTTAAAAAGTTTTAAACATGAGGTAAAAGGGGTTTTTGGGGCCCTAACCCATCCCCCGGGGGGGATTGGTTTTTTTTTTCCCCCAAACTTTCAAGTGCCGTTAGAACAATTTGTTCCCCCAAAAATTAAAAGATTTTCCTTTTAGACCCCCAAAAAAAAACTTAAAAACCACTTCAAAAATACACTTGCTAATTGTTTAAATTTTTGGGGATACATAATCCGGGGTCCCCCCGTATATTTTATTTTTTTTAAAAACCCGCCATTTTTCCCCAAAAGGGGGTGACTATCCCTCTTCTTTCCAGAGGGTATCTTTTAGGGTATATCCTTTTATATCCCAAATTTTTTTTAAGTTTCCCCCTGAGCCCCCCATGGGGGCCCCCCTGGCTGGGTTGCCTTTGGGCAAAGGGTTTTGGGGGTGGGGGGGGCTCCCCCAATCTGTCCCGCCTGGGTTTAAAGGGGTATTTAATTTAACCCTTTTTTCCCCTCCGGGGAAATCCCGGGGGGGAAGCCCCGGTTGCCCTGAAGGAGGGGGAAAGTTTATTTATAACTTTTTAGGGAAACATGCCCTGGAAAACAGGGGGAAACGAATGATGAAAATTTTTTTTTTTTTTGGTCCACCCCCTTTTGGGAATTGGCCTGTGTTAATAAAAAAATAAAAAATTTAACCCTAATTTTTTGGGGGGGGTGGAAGGCCCAGCGTAAAACTCCAGCGTGGGTCATCAATGACTAAAAACCCTGTAGGAAACTTGTCCTGTTTCCCGACAAACCCCCCCTCTTGACAAACCTTACCAACCTGAAAAAACCACCCCCCCTAACAACCCAATGTTGCTGGGGGGCCCTGATCCCTTTTACTGTTCAAATTTCCCAAGGGGGAAAAACAAAAATTACAAAACTTTGATCTTTTAAAAACAATTTGAATGGAAATTAAATTCCCGATTTGGAAACAAATTTTTAAATTTTAAAAAAATTTTTTTTATTTGCAAAAATTCCATTTCTCCCAAACGGGGTATTAAAAAACCCTACCCCCGGGGGGATTTATTTTCACAACATGTAATGTTAACTTTGGGTTGAATTTCATTAACATTTTTCCGCAAAAAATTTAAAATTTAAGGGGAAAGGGAAAAAAAAAAACATGGGGGTTTTTCCAGGTTTTTTCCCCCCCAAAGTCATTACAGTATGATAATGTATCCAGTTACCGGGGGTTCCTATTTTTTTATTCCCAAAACGTTAAGTGCCATTTCCAAACAATTTATTTCCCCTTAAAAAAGGAAAAAAGACTGGGCCTTTTAGACCCCCCAAAATTTCATTTTTTAAAAAAAAATTTAAAAAAAAAAACTTACATAAAGGGTGATTTTGGGGGGCCATCGTAAAGGGGGGACCCTTTTACAGTGGTCCTGATTCGATATTTTTTTGAGTGCTGTTCAAGTGCCATTCCCAAAACAATTTATCCCCATAAGGAATAATGAAAAAATAGACCCCCCCTTTTTTCCCCCCAAAAAAAATCCCCAAAACATTTAAAAAATAAACTTACATAAAAGGGCGATTTTGGGGACCATCGTTTTTTGGGTACCACTTTTAAATGTATTTGTGTATACCTGAATAAACTTACTTACATGGAATCTTCAGAATTCACAAGCAAGTTTTTTACCCATGCCCACACTAGGGAGGTCTGGCTGACTGGCTGCCTGTCTTGCTGGACAAAGGCACCCTCATTCTTTTAACCCCTTAAAAGCCAGCTTTAGCTTTTTTTTCCCACAAGTTTTTTCTTAGTGTGGAGAAAAAAAGCACTACTGGGGGCTTCGCTCCCAAAAATCGCTATCCCTGCGTCTCGTCTAAAAAGAAAGGGTTAGATCTCATGGAGGATCAAGTCTCCACATCCCACACAAGCATTTTTGGGCTAACGATTCTCTCTCATTTCCATTTTTTTGGGGTTACAGTTTCACCCCTCAAATTACTCCCCCTTTTCCCCCCGGCTGAACCCACCATCTCTCTGCAGTTGTTAGCTACCAGAAAAAGGATCCCAAAAAAAAACAAAACCCCCCCCCAAAGGGGAATTTAAAAAATATATATATACAAAATTTAGATCCATATATACACAAAAAGGGAAAAAAGCTCAATATTTATAAAAGCTCTGCTTATTTATCTGGACAATTTGTCCATTTTTTTTTAAAAAAAAAATTTTCCCCTTACTTACAACTATTTTTTGCCCCCCCAAAGGGACAAGCAAAAAAACAAGTTCAATATTTCGGAATACCATTTCACATCCCCGTATCTTGAACACCCCCATCCCTTTTTATTTTAATGCAGGCGTATGGGTGTTCAGCTTCAGTTTTTGTCTGGCCTAACAAGTTTCAAAAGGGGCTTTGCTTCTCCCAAATTTTTTGAACTTTAAAGCCCCTTGAACCGTGGTAAAACTGCTGGTGGGCCCCCAAAGGGAGCCTGTGATTTTGTTTTTCAGCCCCAAAAAAAAGAGACAACTCTTTTCTGGTTTCCTGTTTGGATATTAGGGAAAACAAAATTTTTCCTCGAGCACAAGAAAAAACCCCGGGATCGAAATTTAAATTAGTCTTTCAACTTTCCCCCCGGGAAATGGTAACTTTTTGGGGGTTCTGCGTAGTTCTTGGGCCCGGGGGGGTTTTATATTATGATTCGGCAAACCTGTTTCAGGGTTTGTGGGAGGGGGGCCCCGAAAAAAGGGAAAAAATACTGGTATGTCTTACTAATTTAATTTAAAAATTTTTTAGTATGTCTTACTGACTACCCCCAAAATGGTTTTTTATCTTTGCCTATTCCTTAAAACTCCTTGACCTACAATGGGTTACCTTCTGACAAAGCATTCCAAGTCAAAAATATTTTTTAAAAAGAATAAAAGAATCCATGCCCAAATAAATAATGTCACAGAATAAATAAAGAAAAAAATTACTGTAACTAAATACCAAATACATATAATTTTTTGGGCAGGGGGTTTTAAAAAAAAAACCTAGGATTTCTGAAATGAAAATAGATCACAACTACCTGAATAAAAAACTTGACTGACTTACTGATTTGACTGATTTGATTTTTTTTAGACTTACTGACGACTGGCAAAAAAAAACTTTTTTTCCCCGGGCAGATCCCCCCAAATCTAGTCAAACCCAAAAATATCTAGAGCAGTTGATGATGACTTACAGTCAACTGTATAAAAGTATACGGGGGAAAACAGCCCAAAGATCTATTACCAAAAATTTTTTTACACTCAAATTTCAACCCCAAAAAAACTCCAAAATTTTTAAAAAATTTTAAAAAAACCCACTGTAAAAAAAAAAAAAAAAATTAATAAACTGTAATGTACAAGTCCCCAAAATTTCCCTTTTAAAATTTTTTTTCTGTTTTTAAATTTTGAAAAAATTTAAAAAAAGTATTTTTTTAAGGGGGAAAACCCCCCAAAAAGCTAAAACTTTTCCCCCAAATTACCCCCTTTTATCAAAATTTTCCCGGGGAATTTTTAAAACCCTTTTTTTTTTCAATCAACCCTTTATGATGGAGGAGCACTATGGCAGACCTGTGTGGGGGTTTTGGGGGGGGCCCCCCCCATGGTGCTTGACTTGTCTTCTGCCCCATCACATTGAGCTCCGACTCGTCTTCTGCCCCAAAAAAAATTGAGCTCCCGCTCGTCTTCTGCCCATCACATGGAGCTCCGGCTTTCTTCCTTCCCCTACATGCAAAAAAATTTAAAAAAAAAAATATATAACCACTGTCAAAAAAAAAAAAAATTATAAAAAAATTTTTTTTTTTTTAAAGAATGCAGTGTTTAAAATACACATTAAATGAAGATTCAAAAACATTTTTTAACAAAGTTAAAATCTTATTTTTCTCGTACTTTTTAAACACAACACCTAAAAAAATCTACAAAAAAGTATTATGTATTTTCCTTTCAACCGTCAGCCCTTCCCCCCAAAGGGAATTAAGGAAAAAGAAAATTTCTTCTTTTAAAAATGTGAAATATACAGGAAAAGGGTTTTCTACCCTTTCTCCCCATTTAATTCCTTTTTGACACGCATCTTTCGGGGGATGAATTCTGTTCCCACTTCCCCCTGGGGATAAGAGGAAAAAAGAACAAAAAACTAGTAAAAAAAAAAAAACCCCGGGGTGTGTTTTATATGCTTGTACATGAATGTGTAGTGTGACCAAGTGTAAGTAGAAGTAACAAGACATCCCAAAAACTTTCATGTTTTGAGACAGAAAAAAAACACCAGCAATCCTACCATCATGTAAAAATTACAAAACTTTGGGTTTTTCACTCATTTTGGGGACGGTAGTACCTCCCCGGGGTTTCTGTCTACCAACCCACTTCCCAGGATGTTGTATGTTGTAGTATATATACAGTAGAACCTCTTTAAAAAAGTGCCCCACTATTCAAGTTTTTCAGGATACGAGCCATCGCTCAGTCAATTCTTTGCTCCTGGATGCGGCCAAAATTAGGGTTCGACCTTTTCCCCTCTAGAAAGGTTCCCTTTAACCCCGGTGAGGGCCTTTAACCAATAATAACCAAAACCCAAAATCTGTTGGGGTTTTGTTTTTTGATAATTATATCTCTTTAGTTTATATCTATTTTTATTTTCATCTAGCTTAATACATACTCAATACCAAGACCACTATGTTTTTTTTGTTACTATACTCTATTTGACCAATGTGCATTAGTTATATACTTACCCAAAAAATCCCCCTTTCAACAGATATCAGTACTATAACTCACCA
>WNWK01054479.1:0-11548 GCA_009830355.1 Cherax destructor
CCCTTTTCCCCCTCCTTATCTATGTTCACTTTAAACTTTCTCCCTTTTTTACACCCTCCCAAACTCGTCCCCCTAACCCTTTTTGCAACTTTTCTTTAGAATCTCCCAAAACACAGTATCATCAGAAAAAAGAACTGTGTCAACTCCCATTTTTTATTTGATTCCCATATTTTAATCCCCCCCTCCCCAACACCCTAGCATTTATTTTTTTACAACCTCATCTATAAATATACCGGGAAGTAATCTTCCCTCCCCTACACCCCCAAACCCCTGACCCCACTATCCTCATAAAAACTCATTACAGCATTTAGTAACTTACTACCTTTTCCCATACACTTACAACAACTGCCACATTGCTCCCCTACCCATTTATCATATGCCTTTTCTAAATACATATAGTATGTATGTTTATAAGACTTTGTAGTCAAGAGTTGGGCTTGAGCTTGCCCAAAATGCTCTGCACAACCAGGGGCCTTTCACATGCATTCAAGTTTTTCCCCATTTTTTTAAACAAAGTATCATGTAGAAATAAATTTGAATTTGTATATAAAATTTTAATAATCGGGGAAAGGGGGTGGGTTTAAAAATCCATGGCAAGTGGTCTTAAATCTCTCAGGCCAGTGTGCTAACTACTGAAGCTATTATTTAATAGGAAAAACAAAAATTCCTCAAGATTTAGGGCTTGTTGTGTGTTCCCCGATTTGTTAGCAATTTTATTTAGTATTACAATTTCGGGGTCATATCCTTACTTGATGTCTCATAATAATCTGAAAACCAAATCTTCATGGTTACTGTGACAATAAATGACAATTTTTGTTACCAAAAGGCCCATAACCCTGAACAAAGTCACCAGTGTCATAATCCTGAACAATTTGTCACTTATCAGTGTCATAATCCTAAAACAATTTGTCATTTACCAGGTCATAATCCTGAAAAACCCACCGACGTTTTTGCCAATGAATATTGATTATCATGCCAGGCTGACAGTAATGGAGAGAAGCTGGGGTGGGGATCACCTTTTGAGGCAGTAAAGTCGACAGCAACAGTAAAAAGGGTTTTGTGTGCCTCCGCGGATGTAGTCAAGGAACGTAGGCTGCACGTGACAGGTGATGTACTGTAAGGTGGGTCTTTCCTGAGTCTTTGTAAACTAGACTTCTTTTTTTTCTTCTTGGGGTTGATAAAGGGTGATAAACATTTGTGGTCCCTGGGGCCCTTTTACAACCTGAAAGAGTCAGGTTTAATTTAAAAGATGATGAAAAAATAAAAGTGCTGTTGTATGCACCATTTAACCCTTTCCCGTCCAGACCCCAAAATTAAAAATGCTCACAATTTTCCATGTTTAAAAAATCTTTAAAAAGGTAATCTTTTTCTTTAGGTAATGAAAATTTAAAAAAACAAAATTTGGGGAAAATTTACATAATTAATGTTATGTGGGTTATAGGAGCCACTAGCAAAACCCTAGTTATACGGGAGTAAATAGTCCTATGTTAGGAAATGAGCCTTTTATTTGAAATCCAGTTATATTGAACTGTTGAGGACACAGCTGGGTTGATTCGGGTGAAATAAATTTATGTGGGAAAACTGGAGTGCTACCCTTTCCCTTTAATGAATAGGTTCACTTGTAAAAAAAACAAATAATGTTATAATAATTTTTTCATAATTTAAAAAAAGGGTTTTTATTATTAATAAGGTTAAAGTAGTATGTTTGGGAGGAGGCAAAGGGTTTAAATGCAATGTTGAAATAACTGAATGAAATTTTTTTTTTTTTTTTGTTAATTTTGGGGCAGGTGTGAAGATCGATACCTGCCCCCTCTCACTCTTTTGGGGAAAGGCTGGAAAACAGACTCCTCTGGGCAAGAAATGAGTTGTGCAGGGGGAAAAAACCCATGACAAGTTTTGTTGTCAAGTTAAATGTCCAAAGGTTTACAGTGTATCAAAACACTGGGTTAAAAACCAAAAAGGGAAATATAGAAAAATTGTTCTAAAATCTCCCAAATGCCCGGGGGGCCCCAGATTTAGAGAGGTTCCCATGTCCTTGCTGGAAAATTGTGTATTCCTTGCTGCAAAAAGGGGAGGATGGCCCGGACAATTTGCTTGCAAAATTTTGAAATATTAACCAAAAATTACAGGGAGGGTTTTTTAATTTTTCATTCCCGAATGTGTTCAATGCCATTACCAAACAAATTTATTCCCGGGGAAAAATGTAAAAATATTTTGACCCCAAAAAACACTTATGTTTTTAAAAAAAAACACTTACATAAAAAGTTTGCAGGGCCCAATCCCGGGTCCACTTTTAAATATTTTTTTTCGACAGTGGACCCCCGGGGGTTTCGCCCAAACCAACAATTATGTAAGTGTCGTAAGGGTTTTGTAAGGGATTTTTGGGCTAAAAAACCCAAACCAAATTCCCATGGGGAAAAAGGGGACGGCAGGCAGCATTCTGGAAAAAAATAAAAACTCCAGGGGTCCCCTGTATGTAAAACTTTAACCTTTTCGAACTGGAGAAAGCAAATTTCAGAGGATGAGTTGGACTTTTTAAAAATTTTTCCAACCTGTTGGGTATTAGGGACTTTTTTTAACCAGAACATATATGAAAGGACCTTCCCAATGTTGGGAAGCTTGACGGAGTCTCTGATTGATAAAATAACTCAAGACATGCTTTGAACTATTAGGTATGGGGAAAGGTTACTCGTTGCTGGTAGGACAAAAATTTTAACAATTAGGTTTCAGGGGAAGAAAAATTGTTTTATATTTTAAAAGTTTTACTTTTTTTTTCCTCTAGACGAAAGTTTGTTTGGGGGTTTTTAGGGTGGCTTGTGAATTTTTTACATTAATTTTGTGTTGCTATATTCTGCCTGTGGAAAACGTTTCTCCTGTTTTAAAGTGAACAAGTTTTTAAATTTTTTAAAAAAGGCTATACTAAAAGTTGCATCCATTGACTTCTCAGGCTTCACTGAGGGGGGTAATAATCCATCAGTAAACATGTCTTTGTAACTAAAAAAATCCACTCCGGTGTAAAAAAGAGGTGATAAAACTTCTGCCCTGACATAGGGTGAAGAAGCTGAATTCCCGAAAAGGAAATTTAAAAGGTTGGTGGACGGGGAGAAAACTTCAAAAGGGCCCGGAGGTTCAGAGCAAGAACCCGACAGAACTTCCAAATCAAATTTGTTCTAAGTTTACGAGAGTGACCCGGACAGTTTTTTTCACGTTAACAAAACAGCTGCAGGGAAAAATGGCCCCAAAGGGTTATAAAAGTAGATGATGAGTAAATCATGTGTCACTTGTTTTGTTTAATTAGGCTTCAGAAAACACAGGCAGAAGGTGTGCAGAAAAAAAGATAATGAATCAGTCCATCAACCTTAAAATTAGTATTTGAGGTGGTCAGTCCCCCAGCCTGGGCAAGAGTTCAGCTTCAGGTGAGGGACTGGCCCCCAAAATCCTCAAGGGTTTATGGACAACCCCCAAAATTCTTCACTACACCTGCTCCTCTTTAAAGACTGAAGAAGTCTTCGTATAGGCAAAACTTTTTAAATAAAGATACCCAACTGTTGCACATGTCTTACCCTTGTTGGTATTTATACTATTTTCAACAAAAAGAGTTGAACTCTGGGGGGGGGACTTTTTTCTGATTATAATAGAGAAGGAAGTTGAAACTTGCATGCCAAATGCTACCAGAGAAATACTGAAAAATTTTAAAGTTAAATGTTTATTTCCTTCAAAGCTTAAATGTGTGGTTTAATTTAAAAATTTTAAATTACAAAGAAAACAGATTTAGGCATTTCAGGCAGACTAATCCAATTCTTATCCTCTATATTGACACAGGTTATGAAACAGTACTTTTTAATTTTCATTAATGAATATTGATAAAAAAGTTAGGAAATTAAAAAGTTTATCATTATAAGATTGATAATAGTGATGTAGTTCAAAACAAAAAGTATTACCATTATAAATTTAGTAATGGGAAGGGTTTTTATCCCCATGATACACAGTTTCCAAAAGGCCGATATTGGCAGGATTTCAAAAAACAGGACAACGAAGATTAATTAGGCAATAACTCTTTTGGAAATCATTTTCCTTCTTGGGTAAAAGTGTAAAAGGAGATTAAGTAAAATAAGTCTATTTTTTTTGAATTTTCTGATACAGAAAATAGCATGTGTGGTTTTCAATGCTGATGATGGGGGGGGTTAGGGAGATGAGGGGTTTTTTAAAGGTGGTTTTTAAAATGCTGGTTGACTCTACAGTTCTAAAGATTTGGGGGTTCCCGATTTTAGGCCTTTTTTTGTACATTGAGTTTTTTAAAGATTTTGGGGCCCGACATGAGGGAAAGTCAAAGATTTTTTTGTCTGGTTTTTGTCTATGGGGCCCTTTTCAACTATCAAGAAAAATTTTTTTCGGATTAAAATTTAAAAATTTATGGTTCTGTAAATGTAGGTTGAAAGTGTAGGTGGAATGTTTTGTACAGTGAGTAGGTTTAGGTCTTTAAGAGTGGGTGGGGGGTTTCCCTGCATTGGATTTTATAATTTTCTGCAGCTTTTTTTTTGGGGTTATAGCTGCATGTGTGAGGGGGCTGTTTTTTTAAAAAAATAATTAAAAAATAATATTTTTTTTGTGAAAGTTCAAGTATCATAGTTATTGGTCGTTTTCAAATAAAACTTAATGAAAGGAAGCCCCTGGACATGGCATTAGGGCAGCTTATTCTAAAGACTTATTCATAAGTACAAAAAGAGAAATTGATTGATTTTATTTAGTTTATTTATTTCAAATTACAATATGATTATACATAAAAAAAGAAATACTAGAGAAATTGGTTGAGTTTATTCTAGTTGTATATTTTATTTCAAGTTACAATATTTGATTATACTATAAAATAACAATACTAGAAATTTATTGAGTTTCTTCTAGTTATATATTTTATTTCAAATTAACAAAATGGAAATATTTTTTAAAATGACAATATGTGTTAAAATTGCAACAAGTTTAAGGAGGATGAAATATAAAAATGAGATTATTTTTAAAAAAAATAACATTGGGGTTTTAAAGTTTGTTTTAAGTTTTTTTTATAGGGGGAGTGGGATTTTTGGGAAAAGTCTTTTTGATTTTCAAAGATTTTGAGAGGATCCCCAAATGTTTTGGGTACTTTTTTTTTTGTTATTTGTTGGATATAATGTTGAATTTCAAGTTGCTGTCAAGGTGCAAACCCAAAAAATTTTTCCCTTTATTATGTTTAGCAATATAAGTGTTGTCAGTTATAAGTTCCGTTGGGCATCACCTGTTCTGCTCCCCAAAATAATGTAAAGGTTTTGTCCATCAACAGTTGAACTCACAGGCTATTTAGAGGACAAGGGGGGAAAATTTTCCCCACTAACAAATAGCTTGGAGGTAAGAATGCCCTTCTCTTTCTGAAATACCTTCCACTCCCTAAACCCCAATTCCCCAAACTTTCCAGAATTCATTCACTCCTTACCAATATTTTGAAAAAAAAAAAAAAAATTTTTGGGCCTATTTCCCAGATATAAGCCCCCAATTTTGGGACTGGATGCTCACCTGCGAACATCAAAACCTCTAGCAGAAGTAATGCCCATATACTTTTTTTTTAGTTTTTATTTTAATTTATATAATTTTTGTTCTGATAATTACAATTTTAAAGTTCGTGATTTCTAATTCCCTTTTTCAAAACCCAAATTTTTACTGAAATAGTATAAATATCCCAAACCCGGGAACATTTACCTTCCGTCATTTTTATTTCAAAAATATCAATATTTTTAGGTCCCAGCTTTTTCTCCCGGGTTAGAAACTCCTTGAAAATGGTGTGTTGACAAGTGTCAGATAACCTTGACAGCCCAGTGACATTTGATAAATGTCAGCAGTGCTGGAGGAACCCCTCCCTTTTCAATATCTGTCTGTCTTCTTTCTTCTGTCTGTCTGTCTGTCTGTCTGTCTGTCTATATTTGTCTGTCTATATGTCTGTATCTCTTTTTGCATTTCTGTATCTATCTGTCTTTTTGTCATTGCTTATGTCTGTCTAACTCGTTTCTGTCTGCCTGTTTTTATGTCTTTCCGTCTGCTTGTCTCGTCTCAGAGTGCGTCTCGTACCCCAAACAGGTTTTATACACGACCCAAAAGGGGAATTTTTATTCCCGGGGTTTCATTTTATTTTTATTCTCAAGTTGGGAAACCCTTTGCCGGGAATTTTTGGGACCCTAGGTAATTTCCCTATTATAATAACTGTCTTTTTAAATAAAAGGGAACAGAGATAGATGGTTGTATGTTCAACTTTTTAAACTTTATAACATGTACAAAATTTATCTTATTAACAATTTCAACCAAAATTTTTACTATGAGTCAAGTGTCCCTAAATCCCCCAATTTTAGCATATTGGGGTTTTTATGTACATCTCTTTTATACCTATGTATCATTAAACCCAACAATGTATCTTTGCCATGTCTAAATAAAGTATTATTATTATTATTTTATTATTATAAAAAGGAATAAAACAGTGGTACCTCGAGTTCGATGGCCCCAAAAAATTGCCCCCTTTTATGTAAGTTTTTTTTTTTTTAAATGCTTTTGAAGTATTTTTGGGGGTGTAAAGGACTAGTCAACTTTTTTTTGGGGATAAATTTTTTTTGGAATGGCATTGAACACATTCTCAAAAAAATATCTAACTCGAGTCCACTGTATATAGATAGATATATAGACAGACAAAGATATAGACAGATAGAGTTATAGACAGATAAGGCACCGGGGCACAAAGCCACCAGCCTGGAATACATAAGAACATGAAGGCCTCACGGGTTTACGGGCCCCCGAAGGGATTCCTTTCCCCCCCCAACTTGCCCCCTTTAGTCAGGTCACATCCTCTGAAGGAAGGAGCTGGCATCAGACCTGTGCACAAGTATCAGGCCCAAACCCCCAACCACCAAGCCACTCATGTATTTATCTAACCTTTTTTCTTTCCTCAAAAGGGGAGTGTTTGGCCTTCATTGAATCCTTGTCTGCCACACTATTTGCTCTGTGGCACTAATTAAATTTGCTAAAGGGACTAAATGGTCCAGATTTTTTTACTCCCTACCCGACCCATTTTTCATTTCTAGTGACTCGGCCCCTTTATTAAATTTATTGAAGGGAAAGAAAATAAAAAAGTTGATCAGCCGGGCAGCTACGCAGTAAGAAATTTTTCCCTTGGATGTTTAACCCCGGGGTGGTGCCGAAGTATTTTTAAAACAGGGTTTGGTACTAAAAACGCCCAAATTCAGGGGCCCCAAATTTTAAACAGAAAGCGTCTGGGATTACGAAAGAATGGGTCGGGTAGTTCCAGTATAAAAATCCTGCAGACACACTGCATAATGAAAAAAAAACTCGCCGTTTTTGGGGAAAAAAACCCCGACTTTCGTCGATTTTCTATGGTATATATTGATATATTCTCGTTTTCTTGGTCTCATTTGATAGAATGGAAGATATTTTAAAGAAATAGAGAATTTTGTTTGGTATGAAAATAAAGTATTGAAATTGAGCTCAAATTGGGAAAATTTGATTTTAAATGTTAAGGTAAAAAATCCCCCAATGCCCCCAATAAAATCAACGGGGAGTCTTATATTCTAAAATTTTTTATATTATTTGTACCTTTTTTACAATGAGCAGTTGTATCAAAACAGTAAATTTTTATTTTTTGTGAGAATAAAAAAAAATGAAAACAAAAGTAATGGAACAGGGCCTGGGAGGGACAATAAACAGAGCATGTTTTTTTAGTCCCGGGTTTCCCTTGTTTATTTGGTATTTTAAAATTTGGCATCGTTTGAAATTTGTGTAAAATTGGAAAATTCCCCTTTCTGCCCACTATTTTGGGGATAAAATTGGGTAAATGGCAGTTTCTTGACTCAATCATAAAAAATAAGTTCTATCAAAATAGCTTTTTTTTGGAGACTGAATCATTAAATTTGTAAAAAGGGCCCAAAGGGGAAAAACGCCGGGGAAAGTGCGCTCTTAATTTGGAAAGCATAATTCCGTTGTTTGATCAAATTTCTAATTTTTGGTGGCTTTATGATCGGAAAAGATTTTTATTTTCATGAAAAATTTATTTTTTCCAAAAAAATTTTCGACCCCGGGAAACCCTTTTCCCTGAAAGGCCCTTCGCCCCCCAAGGGTTTAAAGGGTTAAACACTATTCATCAGTTCTCCCAAACTAAAAAAAAAGCCAAAATTGTACTACCCAGCGTTTCCCTAAAAAAAAGGAGATAATAAAAAAAAAACTGGAAAAACTCTCAAATTCGGGTCCCCACCTGAAAAACTGGGATATTGTCCTAACTAAACCAAAAAAAACACCACTACAACCTATTGATACAGTAAACAAGAAAATGCTTCTTTCCCGGGATCAAATCTTGCCAGAAAAATCCCAGTCCAAATCCCCGGAAAGGATTCCTAAGGGGGAAATTTCCCATCCCCCTTCTATCTTCCCAGCCCCCTGGAACCCCTGATTGTCACTTAACCCTTTCGGGGTTTGCCGTCTAGCCTTTTTCGAAGGGTTGGGTCCCATACAGTACGCGAAATTCGCGGCTTTTAAGCGAAACAGCGGGTAGGCCTGGGGAGGGAGAAGGGGTCTGCATGGTCAGTGTGTCGTGGGGAAAAAATGGGGCCCCCTGGTGCATTGTGGGAACCCCACAGACCCCTTACCATGCCTGCGCAAAACCCCTTTACTGCAATTGGGACATTTTTTCCCATCAGTTCAAAATGATGGGGTGTAAAAGTGAAGGTCACTTTAAAGGTTTTGAGGGGTTGTGACCGAAACTAGTGACCATAATCCCGGTATGTGAAAAAAACCCAGCCCCCAAAGCCGTCCCCCGGTGCTGTGGCTCTTGTTCCCTCCAGTTTACCAGAACAAAGGCGGAAACTCCTTTTATCTTTCCCGGACTCAGATGGAGCAATGGTGATGATAGTGATAGTGACTATAACCCAACCCCTTAAAATAGTTCCAGTAGCAGGTGAAAATATTCACCAGTGGCGTCAGAAAAGCGGATATCCTCTGTATGTGCCATATGCTCTTCCAAGGGTTAGGGAATCCGGAAACTCCCGTGGGCATACAACAGGAAGTGATAGTGAAAATGAAGATGATAGTGTTGAATTGGGAAAAGTGCATGCCCTGGTGGTGGTGGTGGGGGTGTGCCAGGTGCGGGCCCAGTGGCCCTGGGGCCCGCCGCTGAGTCGCCGTCCAAAAAACAACCCTCACCCCCCCCCAAACCCCACACCAAAACCTCCATTTCCCAAACCCCCCCAAAACCACCTGAAAATTCCAGCCCCACCAGGACCCCGGGGTTCGGAATCCTTTTTCCCCAACCCCAGGGGTTTGTGACAGTCACAGTGGAATCGCCCATCTTGTCCCCTTGGGGAAAAAAGCCACTGAACTGGAAATTTTTATTTTTCTTTTTTGGGAACCCCCGATGGCATTATTTTCAGGGAAAGCAACAGATATTTCGAACACAATGGCAAACCGATTCTTTCACCAAAATCCGTCTACACCAGGGGGAAGGAACAATTGGGGGAAAGTATCTTTTCTTTTCCCCCAAAAGTTTATGCCCATTTTTCCCGTATCTCATACTAGTCAACAGACCGATTGATTGCAACACCGCTTCAGTGATATTATACCAGTGAAACGATTTTCTATGTTACCCAAATTTTCATTTTCAGACAAAACCAGGCCCGACAGAACCGACAGGTTATAAATTAGGAATGTTTTCTGTATCTGAAAAAAAATTCAATATGTATTTTTATCCCTTTAGGAAGCTTTTATTGATGAGTCTTTGATTCTCTTCAAAGGTGATGTCATTCAACAGTATATACCAAGCAAAAAAAATGCTTTGGGTTTTAAAAATTTTTGTGCTTTTGATTGCCAGTGGTCTTGTTTGGTTTTTATTGTGTACACTGGAAATAAAAACCCAAAAAACCAGGAAGTTACTGGGTTATCTCTGGGATTGGTTGAACAATGATGGAAACCCTTCTGGCAAGGGGCATATATTATATACTGATAACTGGTACCAAAACCCCACCCTCGGATTTTTTCATGAAGATGTTGCGGGAAAAGCTCGGGAAACGTAACATAGCCTAGGTTGATGCAGGTACTTTGGGGTGAGGCCGGGGTTTTTGCCAATGATAAAAATGGCATTTCGGTATAAAACGAGATGTCACACTTTTCTCAGTTCACCCTAAGAAAAGGCAGCAGTGGGATAAAAAAATGAACCCATTCTAAAACCTGCAGCTGTAATGGACTACATCTCAATATGCATTCAGTGGACAAATGTGACATGCAGATTGGGTTTTTAATTTGTTAAAAAGAGTTATAATGGTACAAAACTCTTTTTCACATTCTGGACATTTCCATGCTCAATCTTATAATTTTTAGTTGAAGAAAAACAAACCACCATATGGGGAAATTTTTTTTGTCTGTCATCAGGCAAATAATCAAATACCAAGAAAACCCCTCAATAAAAACCGGAAAAAACCCAACTAACTCTGCTGAGGCATGGTGAACACTTCTCAAAACCCTGTCTGCTTTAAGAAAAAGGGTCAAAAAGGGTTATTCTTGGGCCACAAAAAGGCCCCCCGGGAAAGACCCGTTTTATGTGTGTAGAATGAAACACCCTGTGTGGCCCTGTTTCAGAGACTTCCCCGGCTGCAGAACTTCTAAACATGACCAGTGACTTTTATATCTATGATTGAACAATAGAAATAAATAAATTTTGTTATTTAAATATTTGTAAAAAATTTGTAAAAAAAATATGAAAACTTTTTCCAATATCATTTAAAAATTCAGTGAATATTTGGCGCACTTATATTTTCCGGCCCTAAAGTTTTTGATAAAAAAAAAAATGGTAAAAAACTTCAAAAAAAAAAAAAATTACCGGCCAACCGGAAGTACCGATTTGCTGTCAGCAGTTCAATTTTGGAATTGAAAACCCCCATATCTCCGTAATTTATCAAAAATTTTTTTTTAGCCATTTAGATTTGAAAAAAAATATTTTCATAAAATAAATAATTTTCCAGAAGGCCCGTCGCCCAAAGGGTTAAAAAAAAATCAGGGAATCTGTCTCAAGTCCCCCCAACTTACAAGGGGCCACCCTTTTTCCTTTCACCTTTTCATTACAACAAATCATGAAACTGCACCCGACACACTCAAAAAAAAAAAAACGTTACACCAATACACAAAAGGGGGTGACCCCACAGACGAAACAACTATAGACCAATATCAAACTTACCCTTGCTATCCAAAAACTTGAAACTTTATATGTTTATAACAACACACATACTCCCTGCCATTTTCAGAAAAAAAAAAAGCACTAACTAATTGTAAAAAAAGATAGACCTGCACGCACAGGAAAATAAAGAATATCCATTGAACTTTTTTTTGACCTGGAAACCAACGTCCCCGGACCTCACCATTAGGCCTGGTCACAGACCCGGCCAAAAACGGAACTCTCTCAGGTTCCCGGTAATCTCCCAAAACGCCATTATTTAAAAAGGTTTTTTTCATATTTCAAATTTCCCTAAAGGTATCAGTA
>WNWK01054480.1:0-11548 GCA_009830355.1 Cherax destructor
TCTGGTGGTCTGGTGGCTAAAGCTCTTGCTTCACACGGCGAGGGCCTGGGTTCGATTCCCAGCCAGGGCAGAAACATTGGGCGTGTTTCTTTACACCTGTTGTCTATGTTCCCCATCAGTAAAATGGGTACCTGGGTGTTAGTCGACTGGTGTGAGTCGCATCCTAGGACACTGACCTAATCTGCCCGAAATGCTCAGCATAAGAAGGGACTTTCTATATAGTAGTATGTCACTGATGTCAGCTAGGCCTGTATACCATGCACATGTACTTGTAATAAATAAAGATATTATTATTATTATTATCTCCTCGTCCTCTACTTTAGTACAGTCTATAGACTCCCCAATAGTTGCTCCCTCTTCTTCCATTTCTAATGTAGTCTCACATTCTGCATATTTGACTACCGAAACACTGGAAGCTATTGCAGAATATATTTAAGAGACTGGGCCGATGATGGACACTACTCCATCTGAGGTTCCTCATCTCTCTTCTTCGTCTCAACCCCCCCTTCCTTCACAACGTCCTCCTCCATCTCTGATTACAGGTCTTCCTCTGCCTCCACACGTGGACTTTTCTAACACTAGTCCATAGCTTCCTCTCACTTTCTCTTCTATCTTTCTCTCCATAAATCATGGCTTATTTGCAGTAGAATATCCGAGGCCTCATGGGTAAAAGGGGTGAGCTTCATGTGTTGCTCTCCCAGTTTTACCCTATTGGGGTCTGTTTGCAAGAACCCAAATTACAATCCACTGTTATCAGGACCTTTTCAGGCTATAATTTGTTATATTCATCGGATCTTTTTTCCGATGGAACCTTTAACGAAAGTACTCTTCTTATACACACTGGTGTTCCATACCGTCAGCTCTATGTCCCTTCTTCCTTACATTACACCGCATCCCGTATCCACTTGAATAAGTGGTATACACTGTTCTTTATATCTCTCCCCTTCGCGGGCATTGTCTATCCCAGATGTTGATTTTCTGGTTTCTTCCTTACCGCCACCCCTTCTATTACTTGGCGATTTTAACGCACACCATTTTCTCTGGGGAGGGTCCCACTGTGACTCCCGTGGCATTCAGTTGGAGGCATTTCTTGCTTCTCTTCCCCTCCATGTTTTAAATACGGGTACTCCTACCCATTTTGATCCCCTGCATCGATCTTTCCATCTGCTCTTCATCAACTGTCCTTGACTTCACTTGGTCTGTCCTCCCGGACTTACATGACAGCGATCATTTCCCAATCATCCTTAAGTCCCCTCTGTTTTCTCCACCTCCTCATAGCCCACGCTGGCAATTTGACCAGGCGAAATGGGACCTTTACGGACATCTCACTGCTTTTCATGAGGTTCCTACCTCGTCCTCCATTGATGAGGTTTTACATCTCTTTTCGTCCTCCATCTTCACAGCGGCTTCACATTCTATTCCCCAAACCTCGGGCAAGCATCCTCAGAAGTGCGTGCCTTGGTGGTCTCCTGCTTGTGCTCGGGCAGTGCATTTGAAACGCGCTGCATGGGGCAGGTATCGGTATAACAGAACCACAGAGAGACTCCTTGATTTCAAGCAGAAGAGAGCTATTGCTCGCCGTGTCATATTTGATGCTAAACGCACTTGCTGGCGAGATTACGTTTCTAATGTCACTTCGGCTTCCTCGATGAGTGCAGTCTGGAAGAAAGTGCGGAAATTGAGTGGTAAATTCTCCCCCGACCCGGCTCCTGTTCTTCAGGTTGCTGGTGTCGATATAGCACACCCTCTTGCCGTTGCCACTGAAATTGATAATCATCTCGTCCGCATTTTTCAGGGGCTACATCTATGCCCCTCGTTCTTTTCTTCTAAGTCTGCCAGCGAGTTAAAGCCCTTAGATTTTTCTTCTCTAAGAAGAATCTATAATTGCCTTTACTTGAACTGAGCACCTGCTTGCCGATCATCGGCAGCTGGGCCAGACGGCATACATATTCGTATGCTACAGCATTTACATCAGTCTGCTCTTACTGTCCTCTTAAAACTCTTTAATCTCTTATGGTCGCAAGGAGTTCTTCCCCAGCTGTGGAAGTATGCTATTGTTCTCCTTTTCGAAACCAGGTACTACGGGACGTGATTCCTCTCAGCTACCGTCCCATCGCTCTTACCAGTGCAGTTTGCAAGGTGATGGAACGTCTAGTTAATAGACGTTTGATGTGGTATTTAGAGACTGCAATAGTCTCTCCCTAGTCAATATGGCTTCCGTAAGAGCCTTCTGCCATTGACCCTTGCTGCGCTTGGATACGTATATTCGTAATGCCTTTGCGAATAACCATTCGGTTATCGCTATCTTTTCGACTTTGAGAAGGCTTATGACACAACTTGGAGATATAATATCTTGGCCCAGGCCCACTCCTTAGGCCTCCGAGGCAACCTACCATTCTTTCTTAAGGCCTTCTTAACTGACAGACATTTCCGGGTCTGGGTTAGTAATGAACTCTCCCCGGAATTTGTCCAAGCTGAAGGTGTCCCCCAGGGATGTGTTCTGAGCACAACACTTTTTCTGCTTGCTATAAATAATCTGGCATCTGTTCTCCCATCCAATATTTGGTCATCTCTCTATGTGGATGACTTTGCTATAGCTTGTGCAGGTGCTGACTGTCACCTCATTGCAGTTTCCCTCCAGCATGCCATCAACCGGGTTTCTGATTGGGCCACCACTCACGGGTTTTAATTTTCTAGTGGCAAAACTCATCAAATTACGTTTACTAGACGTTCAATGGTCTCTGACCATCCATTGTACCTATACGGCTCACGTATGTCTGAACGTGATAGTCAGGTTTCTCGGCCTTTTGTTCGACCGTCGATTGTCCTGGAAACCTCACATTACATCTCTGAAGGCAACTTGTTACACCAGGCTGAACCTTCTTAAAACCCTCGCACAGCTTTCATGGGGGCTGATCGTAGAACCCTCCTTCGCCTACATTCAGCACTAATTTTGTCGAAACTCGATTATGGTGACCAGATATATTCTGCGGCCTCTCCTGCCACTCTTTCCATCCTTAATCCCATCCATCACCAAGGATTACGCTTATGCCTTGGTGCATTTCGTTCTTTCCCGGTTGAGAGCCTCTATGTAGAAGCGAACATTCCATCCTTATCCTATCGTCATGATGCACATTGCATTCGCTATTTTGTTCGCTCTCATGACCTCACCAATCCTTCCATGTATAGGATTGTTACAGATGTTAGTAGGCGCTCATTATTTGTTCGTCGTCCCTGCTTACTTCGTCCTTTTTCTCTTCGTCTACATTCACTCCTGTCTTCCTTCAGCTCCACCTCTATGTTCATGTGACATCTCCCTTTCCCCTACCCCCTTGGGAAGTTCCTGCTGTCGTGTCTGTTCTATTCCTCTACCTTGCGCGAAAGCCCAACTACCTACGGCGGCTTCTCCTCTTTCTTTCTAGACCACTCCGTCTCATTCCCATGCCATCGCAGTATACACTGATGGTTCAAAGTCATCTGACGGCGTCGGATTCGCAGCAGTGTTTCCGGACAGCATCGTGCGAGGCATCTATTACCCTTCGCTAGCATATTTACGGCTGAATTGTATACCATTCTTGTGGCACTTATCCGTATTGCATCTATGCCTGTATCACCATTTGTGGTCGTTTCAGACTCTCTTAGTGCTTTACAGGCTATCCGTAAAATTGATACACCTCACCCCCTAGTTCTTCGTATCCAACTTTGGTTACGCTGATATCTCTAGCAAGCACAAAGATATTGTTTTTTGTTGGGTCTCTGGTCATGTTGACGTACAGGGCAATGAACAGGCAGACACTGCTGTGCGGTCAGCAGTACATGACCTTCCAGTTTCATATAGAGGTGTTCCATTCACGGACTATTTTGCAGTCATTGCTACCCACCTTCGCACCCGTTGGCAACAACGCTGGTCTGACCTGCTAAATAACAAACTTCATTCTATTAAACCGAGTATAGGTTTCTGGCCTTCTTCTTGTCACCAATGTCGAGGTTGGGAGACTACACTCTCCCGTCTTCGCATTGGCCACACTCGTCTTACGCACGGATATCTCATGGAGAGGCTCCCTGCCCCTCTCTGTGAACATTGTCAGGTTCCAGTGTCTGTTCGACATATTCTGTTGGACTGTCCACTTTATCAACGAGCGCGCAGAATTTACCTCCAACGGCGTCTTCGCTCTGCGGCCTTTTCTTTACCTTCCCTTCTTGCTGATGCGCCCTCCTTTAATCCTGACTCTCTCATTGAATTTTGACAGCAACTGACTTACTACACAAACTCTAGAAGATTATACCTTTAGCTCTCCTTTCAGTTCCTTCTACCTCAATATCTTGCTACCCTCTATCCCTGCACTATCCACTGTCCTGCTGCACTCCATACCCTACTAATCATCCCTCTCCCTCTGGCAACCTATTCTTCCTGCATCCTGCCCTAATCTGCTGCTCTGTATGACCCCTGTGGTTTAGCGCTTATTTTTATTATAATAATAATAATGTTCTTAACACCTGAAACACTGGCTTCCAAACTCTTGATTCTTCTAGGATTCCTATTATCGTTACTGGAATCTCCTTACTGCCGGTTACAAAAGTCAAAATATTAAACACAAAATTCAAGAACTTTTACATCTGGAGAAACAAACAAAAAAATATATCCTGACATAGAGAACAGGAAAACAAAAAAGGTAACATCTGACTTGTCTTTTCGGGTGGGACAGAGCATTGGCTATTATGTTATTCTGGACACGTATGTGATGGATGCTTATTGAAAAGGAACTGGATTCTAAGAGCCCATCTCCTAATTCTGGCATTTTTTTTTATTTCATTGTGTTAAAAGTCAGAGGGTTATGGTCTGAATAGACTGCAATTTTGTGGGGAGTAGCACCTAGATAAACTTCAAAATGCTGCTTTTTTCACGGTTGCATAATTTATTTAGTGGGATTTTAATTTAGAGGAGTAATGTCAAATGGGATGAAGAATATCAGATGACAGAAGGGTTGTAGCAATTGTGCTCCCATTGCATAGCCATTAGTGTCTATTTGCAAACAAAAAGGGACATCAAAATCTGGGCTCTATAACACTGGTGTTGAATCAAGCAATTGCTTTAGTGTACTAAAGCCAAGTCACATTGTGGGGTCCAGTAGAATTTAACTTTAGTAATGTTTAATTCAAACACGAGAGCTGCCACTAGTGAAAAGTTGGGACAGAAACTCCGGTAATAGCCAGCCTCCCTAAAAATCACTACTCCTTTTCTGTTTCGAGGCATAGGAATTATGACATGGCTTTGATATTAGCGTTGATGGGTGCTACTGTTCTTTGGCCCATACTGAATCCTAGATACTTTATCTGGGTTTGCCCAAACTCACATATGGTTAAATTAACCATAAACTTGTAACTTTCTAGTTTCTGAAAGTAAGCTTCTAGCTGAGACGCATTCTGTCCCCCGTCTTCACTGATCACCACCAGGTCGTCTAAGTAAGCTTCCACTCTTTAAAACTCATGAGTTTAGACTATTCATCAACGTTTGGAAAGTAGATGCTGTGTTACAAAGGCCAAACAGTGTAATCAAATACTTTAACAGACCACCAGGTACTGTAAAAGCCGATATTTCTTGGGCTAGTTTTGACAGAGGTACTTGGTAATAATCTCGTAACAAGTCTAGCCTACTCACATATTTAGCACCAGAGACTTTGTCTATTAAATTGTCCACCCTAGTTAGAGGATACACAGAGTTTTCTTTCCGGTAGTTGGTACACACATGGTAAGACCCGTCCGTTTTTGGCATGAGGACGCAGGGAGAAACCCATGGACTTTCACTACACTCGATCAAATTATAGGTTAAGGGAAAATCTATCTCTTCTCGCAATCCCTTATTTTTTGCAGGACTTGTTCAATACAGGGCTTGCTTAATGAGTGGAGCACCCTGAACATCCACATCATGCATACCCAGTGTGCAACTCTTTGGAACATTCCTGAATAAGCTCGGATAAGCCATCAGCAACTCCTTAATTTCTTATGCTCGGTCATCTCCTAGGTTACTTAGAAAATGGTCCATAGTACTCAACACTTCCGAATTTTCTAGGCAAACTTCTATTCCTCTAGAGCAATCTACAAGGCATACGTCCTCTTCTTGGAGTAGGACTGAAGTAGTGGGCGATATTCCCCCATAATACTACTTCAATTGATTTGTATGGTATATATGGTTGGACTTTCTTGTACCTGGAGTGTGAACCAAGAAATTTACCTCATTCAGCTTTCTATCTCCATGGGCCCTTCATACCTGGGCTGTAACGCATGTCCCAGTACTAACTTCAGAGCTAAAACCTTATCCCTTTCTTGAAAGGAGCAATGAGCTACGCTCTTGTCGAAATGCTGTTTCATTTTAGCTGTATGACCACTGTGGTTTAGCACTTCTTTTTGATATAATAATGTTTCATTTTAGTATGAGCTTTTGCCATTTTTTTCAAAGTCAAGTTCCTTGTGAAAGACGAGTGCTCTTGCATTGAGGAGGGGGATAAATACAAAGGTGGATCAGCTCTCCCTATCAGTACTTGCTTCAACACAGCCAGTGGTCCTCGTATTGCATGTCTATATATCGTCTCATGGGGCTGTACCTTTAACTTTCCTGTTCACTCTCTCTGATCGCCAGGAGAAGGAAAGGGATGCCCTCATCCCAGTCCTTAGAGATCTATTTGCAATAGGAACTCATCAAGAACTTTAAAGTTTGGTGGAATCTCTCTTAAGGCCTCTTGGGTTTGAGGTCTATAAGCAGTGGAGAGAAAAGGTTCAATACAGTGTTTAGGCAAAGCTTCTCGGAACACTTTAGATGTAAAGTTAGAGCCCTGGTCTGATTGAATTTCCCAAGGCAATTCTACCTGGAAAAAACTCTAACCTGTGCCCATACTATAGATCGAGCATTTATCTTTCTTAATAGAACAGCTTCGGGATACCTGGTGGTGGTATCCATTATAGTCAACAGGTATTGATTACTCAACTTTGTTTTAAGTAAGGGCCCTTCACAGTCCATTATCAAACGAGAGAAAGGCTCTCCTTCTGCAATGGGAATGAGGAGAACAGGTGGCGGAGTCTGTGCTGGTTTACCTATTTTCTGGCAAATTGGACAATTACGAATTTACTCCATCAGTGTCTGTCATCATGTGCCAGAAAAAATATATCGTGACAATTTTTCCGTTGTCTTCCTGATCCCTTGGTGCCACCCCCCTCACCCCCCTCGGGCTATTATGGGCCACTTTCAGAGCCAGGGTTCGGAATTTCCCAGGTAAGACCAATACATGTTTTGCACCACATACTTTAGTACTTAGGCCAGTTTTCCTAGGGGAATTTTTCAAAAGTAGGTCAATACTAAAATGGAAGTAATCTTCTAAATCCACTGCCTCACTTTCAGTAAGGGCTAGTCCTCCACGGGTTCGAACCCCACCCGTGGTATAGTTTGTTTGCAATCGTGTCATTACGATTTCGTGAGTCAAGAATCTTCTAGTTGTTCTTGGATCAAATTCTCGCTAATTCTCAAGACAGTTAGATCCGATGCTTGAATTTCGGGTCCGTATCCTCACTCTGGCAGTAGCTTCACAAACAATAGATCAGACCCATCGTCTGACTACTGATGATGAGGAGTTTCATTTGATATTTTATTATGACCATACCCATCCTGTGGGCGGTAGTCAAATTGAGGTATAATGGTCCAGGGACTGACCTCAAGTTGATGCTACAAGTACAAGTAATGAACTCAGATGTCACATATGACAAGTTAAAAGGTATTCGCAGATTACAGAGTATATAGGTCAGAGCTGGCCCATAGTTTTATAGCTGAACGTACAATGGTAATTAATCACTAGTTACAGGTAATGATCAGAGTAATTTACTTACGTCTGTACATGTTCACTCATGACAAATTATAAAGCAATGACAATCTATTAGTCTACCAGCCCACGAAATGAGTTTGGTGCAAATTTAATTGATGAGGGGAGTGGATGAGATTTCGTCATGGCTCTTGTGACCACGACGAGTGGAAATAAAAGTGGACCCTTTTTGCAAGCTTCAAGGGCAAAATTTTCCCCTGAGGTATTTTCATTGTAATACAACGTTCTAAAGCAAATTATAGCTATTCGAAACATATCTTACGACGCGCCACGTAAAAAAACTCGTGACCACGAGATCATTTTTTTTTCTTAATTTTTTTTGTCTATTTTTCGTTCTAATACATTAAATTTACCACTCGACACCATTGCAATGTGGGAAGAGCTTATTGCAGAGGTGGGAAGAGCTTATTGCAGAGGTGGGAAGAGCTTATTGCAGGGGTGGGAAGAGCTTATTGCAGAGGTGGGAAGAGCTTATTGCAGGGTGGAGGACAGAGGCAGTAGGGACGGTATTGCTGTTCAGCAGTCTGGTCGGCGATCACAATGTCTTATACTGACGCTATTTTTGCTAATAAGCTATATTTGCTTATACCATTTATTAAATAATAATAGCAAATATACGATAAATACAATAAAAGCATAATAAATACGGCCTAAATAATATTTGTATATTATACCGTAGGGTGCTGGCCGGGAGCGATGTATGATATATGCCAGTTACTGACTATAAGAGAAGGGTTTTCTATGTTACCTCCCGTAGCACTAGAGAAAACGGTGTTTTTAACACGTGAAACAATAAGAAATCACTTATATTGCATAGAGAAGCCAAAGTAGCGGGATTTTCATGGAATATTTTTACATAATGAGGGGGTCTGCACGTTTGCTCGAATTTCTGGAAACTAAGATTTTGGCCTATTGCTTCATCCTGTGCCATTATTAATGATTAGATTGAAATGATTTTCACAGACAATATAAAGCTAAGTGTGTGTGCATTTCTGAGAAACTGATATCTGGAATATCTCAGATATTTTTTATTTTGTAGGGGGTAAATGTTTGATATTTTAGTGAATGTCACAGACGTACCAAATGTATTTTTTTCGGCATGAAGATAAGCTATCTTACATTCATTTCGAACATCATATATCCAGGATAGACGTATTCTACGAGTGGGGAGTGTCCGCAGCGCCGCTAGTACCGCCAGACCGGAACAAGATGCTGCCATATATCATAATGACTATTAATATTTTTCTCAAGTTGTTTGTTGGCCGATCTTATTGAAACTTCTTCACATTCCATTACATATATGCTTCTAAACGTACACCAAAAAGAAATAAAATCGGACAGAGCCCCCTTAACTTCCAAGGTCTTCACGTCGTCATGCAACAAGGGTAAATCGCCGCTACATGCCATAATTTGCTATAAATCATTGCATTCACTGCTATCACCCGCTCCTGCAGGGTCCCCTGCTCTCTAACCCCCCATACGCGATATTGCCCTACGCTTCCTTACGATCACTCATAAATACTACCCCACAAATTTTGACTTGTTCCACTACTGTCACCCATATACCATTCCCAACCTTACGCCCACCCACGTACCCACCTCCAACAAACGTGATTTCGACCCATTGACCTGCATACCTGTCGCCACACAAAAACCCCGGATGATCCTACCTTCGTTCGCCAGACCCTCCTCATGGCCTACCAGAACCATTGTGTCGTCGACGTACCTGACAATACCTGGGGCACTGCCCTTGCCTACACATCCTTCCCACACCCCTTCCCCAATCAACCTATAAAAAGGGTCTTGCAGGCATGCAAACAGGATCTGCGACAGGGGACATCCCTGTCACAATCCTCTACCCATGCCCAGTTCCCTACCTACACGTCCATTCACTTGCACACTCACGCATGCCCCTGCATACAATGTTTCCACCCACCTAACAACTTCTTCCCCAAACCCCTGTCGCCTCATAACCTCAAACAACAATTCCCTTTCAACACTATCATTCGTTGCCCTCCAGTCCAATGCTAGCACATCTCCACCCATCATACCCCTGAACCATGCTCCGACCCTGTATCCCGAACTGCCTTCAGCTAAAACTCTGCCTATCACCCTCTTCAACCGGTTCCCTAAGACTTTCACGAACACCTTGTAATCAGCACACATCAGCACACGGAGACTGAGTCCTGAGCCACGGCCTGATGACGAGTTGCAGAACTCAGAAACGCATTGCCAGGGGATGGATAGTCTTTTCCATAATTGTATAACTTCGCCTCTTAAAACTCACCTACAGTTTTTAACTTATACCTCCTTGGATTATAGTGACTTTTATTCCTGTGATTTATGAAGCTACTGATGGCAGACAGCCTAGACGAATATATCCTGGAGCAGGAAATGATAACCAGAGCTAAGCTAGCAGAGCAACTGTTGGAGAAAGAAAGAGTACCCAAGGAACAACGAGAGCCCAGGATGGATAATCAGTTGAAAAACGCAGCAGACTTCGACAAGATTACCAGGAAAGTGGAGGAAACTTCTAGAATTAAAGAAATCATAAAGTCCTTACAAGCTGCCCTCAGGAAAGGGAGATCATTATACTAGAGCAACAAGAAAAGAAGAAGAAGAAAGGGTAAGAGGGAGAATAATGGTTTGCCTTTCTACACATAGGGACACAGGGATGGGAAGCAGGTAAAGAGGTCTGAGTAATGAGGACGTCTTTGAACCTGAGTGTGTGCTCCTAGCACAGGTAGCTGATGAAGAAAAAACTAAGAATGAAATACTTAAGTGGAGTAGGATTAAAGCTATAACAAACCCAAACGATTACTTCAAAGGGCCCTGTGCGACAGTGAATGGCACTGACTTGAATGAGAGAGTTCTCAGACACTTGCCCTATAGATTAGTCTCTGATAAGACAACCCTGACCAAACGAATTACTGACCCTATGCCTGAATTAGAATAAAACTGGCGGCCAAAGAAAATACTCAGTAGAAAATAAAATAAAGCAGCTCACTGCTCAGACAATTATACAGGAATTAGAGGGAACATACAACAAGATAAGATATTTCCAAGATTATGAGGAAGTAGGGGTTCTGCCAGACATGGGGCAGAAAACACTAAAAATAATTAACCTACCTGATTCTTGCAATTACCCTGACTGGATGCTGAGATCAATACAAAAAGAAACTGAAAATCTATATAAATCCCTAGCGGCAATCCAGACCCTGGGTCTTAGTTACTCTAGAACATCTAATTGAACAGATCAATAAGTAAGTTTATTCAGGTATACACAAATACATTTACATACATTATCATACATAGCAGCATATGTGTAGAGAACCTAGGATAACCCAAAAAAGTCAGAGTGACTTATTTCCATTGGGGTCCTTTTTATACTTTAATATTTTACATTCTAGGATATATATGTTATTATATTATAAAGAATATATGTATACTAGGAATAAGGTAAAGAGTTATTTACATATACATTTGTGTTAGCTAAAAAAAATAAAAAAATCATTCTCCTCCCTTTCTGTCGCTACATTCATTAGGTACCTTTTGGTTCTCTTCTTGAACTGGCTGATGCTATGACTGGCTTTGACATGTGCAGGCAGTCTGTTCCTTTTTTTTTGCTGTAAAAAAGGTGTTTGAATCCTGGCCCGCTTTGGGGAAATAAAAGTTGTGCT
>WNWK01054481.1:0-11547 GCA_009830355.1 Cherax destructor
AAATTTATGGGAAAAGTAAGCAAAATTTTATGATTTTCTTTTAGGAAGCTTACTCATAGGTGTATTTTATCTAAAAAAATTTTTTTTCAGAAAATCCTTGAAAATGCCTTAAATGTCAAAAATGCAATAAAATCAAGTTTTTTAGATTTTTTAATATTTATAAATTTTTTACATATTTTTAAAAAATCCCATTAAAAAACTATAAAAATCAATATTTTTTTTTTTTTTTTTTTTTTTTTTTTTTTTTTTTTTTTTTTTTTTTTAACTTTTAAATACAATTTTACTGCAATTGAAATTTATGGAAAAGTAAGAGAAATTTTATTATATTTTTGAGGTATATTTTATCGAAAAAATAGTTTTAGAAAACCTTAAAATACAATGAATCGTTAAAAATGCAATAAAATAACGTTATGTAGCATTTTTAATATTATATATTATTTATATATTTTAAAAATCCCAATAAAAACCTATAAAAATCAATATTTTATAGAATATTTCTATTATTTTCGAAAAATACATGAAACATTAAAAATCTCAGAAAAATGTGCTAAATGGTATTTTATTGCATATTTTGACGTTTTAGAGCGGTTTGAGTGCTTTTCTGGCAAACTCATTTTTAGCTAAAATACTTAGATTATCAAACTTTTAAATAGACTTTCTACTGCAATAGAAATTTATGGGAAAGGTAAGCAAAATTTTATGATTTTCTTTTAGGAACCTTACTTCATAGGTGTATTTTATCTAAAAATAATTTCAGAAAATCTTTGAAAATGACTTAAATGTCAAAAATGCAATAAAATCAAGTTTTATAGCATTTTTTAATATTTATAATTATTTACATATTTTTAAAAATCCATTAAAAATCTATAAAAATCAATATTTTTATAGAATATTTCATATTATTTTCGAAAATACATAAAACATTAAAAACTCAGAAAAATGTGCTAAAATGGTATTTTTTGCATATTTCGACGTTTTAGAGCAGTTTGAGTGCTTTTCTGGCAAAACTAATTTTTTAAGCTAAAATACATATATTATCACACTTTTAAATACAATTTCTACTGCAATTGAAATTTATTGGAAAAGTAAGCAAAATTTTATGATTTTCTTTTAGGAAGCTTACTCATAGGTGTATTTTATCCAAAAATAGTTTTTCAGAAAATCCTTGAAAATGCCTTAAATGTCAAAAATGCAATAAAATCAAGTTTATAGCATTTTTTTAATTTTTTAAATTATTTATATATTTTTAAAAATCCTATTAAAAACTATAAAATCGTATATTATTATACAAATTTCATATTTTTTCGAAAAATAAATGAAATATTTAAAAGCTCAGAAAAATGTTAAAATCGTATTTTATTGCATATTTCGACGTTTTAGAGCGTTTGAGTGCTTTTCTGCAAAATTCATTTTTTAGCTAAAATACATATATTATCACACTTTTAAATAGAATTTCTATGAATTGAAATTTATGGGAAAAGTAACCAAATTTTAGATTTTCTTTTAGGAAGCTTAATTCATAGGTTATTTTATCTAAAAATAGTTTTTCAAAAATCCTTTGAAAATCCTTAATATCAAAAATGCTATAAAATAAGTTTATAGCATTTTTGAATATTTATTATATTTACATATTTTAAAAATCTTATAAAAATCTATAAAAATCAATATTTTTATTGAATATTTCATATTATTTAAAAAATACTTGAAATATTAAAAGCTCAGAAAATTTGCTAAAATGGTATTTTATTGATATTTTGGACGTTTTAGAGCGGTTTGAGTTTTCTGTAAAACTCATTTTTTAGCTAAAATACTTAGATTAACAAACTTTAAATAGACTTTCTACTGCAACTGAAATTTATGGGAAAAGTAAGCAAATTTTATGATTTTCTTTTAGGAAGCTTACCATGGTTTATTTTATCCAAAAATAGTTTTTCAAAATCTGAAAATGCTAATGTCAAAAATGCATAAAATGAAGTTTTATAGCATTTTAAATTTTTTATTTATTTACATATTTTTAAAATCCATTAAAAATCTTAAAATCAATATTTTATAATTTTCATATTATTTTAAAAATACTTGAAATATTAAAAGCTCAGAAAAATTCCTAAAATGGTATTTTTTGATATTTGGTTTTAGAGCGTTTGAATCTTTTCTGAAAATTCATTTTTTATAAAATACTTAGATTTTCAAACTTTTAAAACAATTTACTCAATTGAAATTTATGGAAAATAAGAAAAATTTTATTATTTTTTATAAGGTATATTTGATAAAAAAAGTTTTTCAGAAAATCCTTAAAATTAAATGAATCGTCAAAAATGCAATAAAATAACGATTTATAGCATTTTTATTTATATATTTATATATATTTTAAAAATCCCAATAAAAACCTATAAAAATCAATATTTTTATAGAATATTCATATTATTTTCAAAAAATACATGAAACATTAAAAATCCGAAAATGTGCTAAAATGGTATTTTATTGTATATTTGACGTTTAAGGGTTTGAGTGCTTTTCTGAAAACCATTTTTAACTAAAATACTTAATTATCAAACTTTTAAATAGATTTCTTTGCAATTGAAATTTTGGGAAAAGAAGAAAATTTATGATTTTCTTTTGAACTTATATAGGTGTATTTTATGTAAAAAATATTTTTCAGAAAATCTTTAAAATATGAATGTCAAAAATGCAATAAAATAACGATTTATACATTTTTAATATTTATATTTAAAATCCATAAAAACCCATAAAACAATATTTTTATAGAATATTTATATTATTTTCAAAATACATGAAACATTAAAGCTCAAAAAATGTGCAAAATGTATTTTATTGCATATTTCGACGTTTTAGAGCGGTTTGAGTGCTTTTCTGGCAAAACTCATTTTAGCTAAAATCTAGATTATCAAACTTTTAAATAGACTTCTACTGCAATTGAAATTTATGGGAAAAGTAAGCAAAATTTTATGATTTTCTTTTAGGAAGCTTACTCATGGTGTATTTTATCTAAAAAAATAGTTTTCAGAAAATCCTTGAAAATGCCTTAAATCGTCAAAAAATGCAATAAAATCAAGTGTTATAGCATTTTTAATTTTTTTAATTATTTACATATTTTAAAAATCCCATTAAAAACTATAAAAATCGATATTTTATAAATATTTCATATTATTTTCAAAATACATGAAACATTAAAAGCTCAGAAAATGTGCTAAAATGGTATTTTATTGCATATTTCGACGTTTTAGAGCGTTTGAGTGCTTTTCTGACAAAACTCATTTTTAGCTAAAATACTAAGATTTTCAAACGTTTCAATACAATTTCTATCGCAATTGAAATTTATGGGAAATGTAAGCGAATTTTTTTTTTTGAGGTATATTTTATCGAAAAAATAGTTTTTTTCAGAAAATCCTTAAAAATACAATGAATCGTCAAAAAATGCAATAAAATAACGATTTTTGAATATTTATATATTATTTATATATTTTTAAAAAATCCCAATAAAAACCTATAAAAATCAATATTTTTATAGAATATTTCATATTATTTTCGAAAAATACATGAAACATTAAAAAGCTCAGAAAAATGTGCTAAAATCGTATTTTATTGCATATTTCGACGTTTTAGAGCGGTTTGAGTGCTTTTCTGGCAAAACTCATTTTTTAGCTAAAATACTTAGATTATCACACTTTTAAATAGACTTTCTACTGCAATTGAAATTTATGGGAAAAGTAAGCAAAATTTTATGATTTTCTTTTAGGAAGCTTACTCATAGGTGTATTTTATCTAAAAAAATAGTTTTCAGAAAATCCTTGAAAATGCCTTGAATCGTCAAAAATGCAATAAAATAAGTTTATAGCATTTTAATATTTATATTATTTACATATTTTTAAAAATCCCATTAAAAATCTATAAAAATCAATATTATTATAGAATATTCATATTATTTTCAAAAATACATGAAACATTAAAAAGCTCTAAAAATGTGCTAAAATGGTATTTTATTGCATATTTCGACGTTTAGAGGTTTGAGTGCTTTTCTGCAAAACTCATTTTTAGCTAAAATACTAGATTATCAACTTTTAAATAGAATTTACTGCAATTGAAATTTATGGGAAAGTAAGCAAATTTTATGTATTTTCTTTAGGAAGCTTACTCATAGGTTATTTTCTAAAAAAATAGTTTTTCAAAATCCTTGAAAATACCTTAATGTCAAAAATGCAATAAAATAAGTTTATAGCATTTTGAATATTTATATTATTTACATATTTTTAAAAAATCCATTAAAATCTATAAAAATCAATATTTTATTGAATATTTCATATTATTTTAAAAATACTGAAAATTAAAAGCTCAGAAAATTGCTAAAATGGTATTTTATTGCATATTCGACGTTTTAGAGCGGTTTGAGTGTTTTCTGCAAACTCATTTTTAGCTAAAATACTTAGATTATCAAACTTTTAAATAGATTTCATGCAATTGAAATTTATGGAAAAGTAAGCAAATTTTATGATTTTCTTTTGAAGCTTACTATAGGTGTATTTTATCTAAAAATAGTTTTTCAGAAAATCTTGAAAATGCTAAATAGTCAAAAATGCAATAAAATAAGTTTATAGCATTTTTAATTTTTTAATTATTTATATATTTTTAAAAAATCCCATTAAAATCTATAAAATCTATATTATTATAAATATTTCATATTATTTTCGAAAAATACATGAAATATTAAAAGCTCAGAAAAATGTGTAAATGGTATTTTATTGCATATTTCGACGTTTTAGAGCGGTTTGAGTGCTTTTCTGACAAAACTCATTTTTAGCTAAAATACTTAGATTATCAAACTTTAAATAAATTTTACTGCAATTGAAATTTATGGAAAAGTAAGAAATTTTAGATTTTCTTTTAGGAACTTATCATAGGTTATTTATCTAAAAATGTTTTTCAGAAAATCCTTGAAAATGCTTAATCGTCAAAAATGCAATAAAATAAGTTTTATAGCATTTTTGAATATTTATATATTATTTACATATTTTAAAATCCCATTAAAATCTATAAAAATCAATATTATTATAGAATATTTCATATTTTTTAAAAAATACATGAAACATTAAAATCAGAAAATGTGCTAAAATGGTATTTTATTGCATATTTCGACGTTTTAGAGCGTTTGAGTGCTTTTCTGCAAAACTCATTTTTAGCTAAAATACTTAGATTATCAAACTTTAAATAATTTCTACTGCAATTGAAATTTATGGGAAAAGTAAGCAAAATTTTATGATTTTCTTTAGGAAGCTTACTCATAGTGTATTTTATCTAAAAAATAGTTTTTCAGAAAATCCTTGAAAATGCCTTAATCGTCAAAAATGCAATAAAATAAGTTTTATAGCATTTTTATATTTTAATTATTTACATATTTTTAAAAAATCCATTAAAATCTATAAAATCAATATTTTATAGAATATTTCATATTATTTTCAAAATACATGAAAATTAAAAGCTCAGAAAATGTGCTAAAATGGTATTTTATTGCATATTTCGACGTTTTAGAGCGTTTGAGTGCTTTTCTGAAAACTCATTTTTAGCTAAAATACTTAGATTATCAAACTTTTAAATAAATTTCTACTGCAATTGAAATTTATGGAAAAGTAAGAAATTTTATGATTTTCTTTTAGAAGCTTACTCATAGGTGTATTTTATCTAAAAAATAGTTTTTCAGAAAATCCTTGAAAATGCTTAATCGTCAAAAATGCAATAAAATAAGTTTTATAGCATTTTTTAATTTTATATTATTTACATATTTTAAAAATCCATTAAAAACTATAAAATCATTTATTATAGAATATTTCATATTATTTTCAAAAATACATGAAACATTAAAAGTCTAGAAAAATGTGCTAAAATGGTATTTTATTGCATATTTCGACGTTTTAGAGCGGTTTGAGTGCTTTTCTGGCAAAACTCATTTTTAGCTAAAATATAATTATCAAACTTTTAAATAAATTTCTACTGCAATTGAAATTTATGGGAAAAGTAAGCGAAATTTTATGATTTTTTTTAGAAGCTTACTCATAGGTGATTTTATCTAAAAAATAGTTTTTCAGAAAATCCTTGAAAATGCTTAATCGTCAAAAATGCAATAAAATCAAGTTTATAGCATTTTAATTTTTAATTATTTACATATTTTTAAAAAATCCCATTAAAACTATAAAATCTATATTATTATAAATATTTCATATTATTTCAAAAATACATGAAACATTAAAAAGCTCTGAAAAATGTGCTAAATGGTATTTTATTGCATATTTCGACGTTTTAGAGCGGTTTGAGTGCTTTTCTGACAAAACTCATTTTTAGCTAAAATACTTAATTATCAAACTTTAAATAAATTTCTACTGCAATTGAAATTTATGGGAAAAGTAAGCAAATTTTATGATTTTCTTTAGGAAGCTTACTCATAGGTTATTTTATCTAAAAAATAGTTTTTCAGAAAATCCTTGAAAATGCCTTAAATCGTCAAAAAATGCAATAAAATCAAGTGTTATAGCATTTTTAATTTTTTTAATTATTTACATATTTTAAAAATCCCATTAAAAACTATAAAAATCTATATTATTATAGAATATTTCATATTATTTTCAAAAATACATGAAACATTAAAAGCTCAGAAAAATGTGCTAAAATGGTATTTTATTGCATATTTCGACGTTTTAGAGCGGTTTGAGTGCTTTTCTGGCAAAACTCATTTTTAGCTAAAATACTTAGATTATCACACTTTTAAATAAATTTCTACTGCAATTGAAATTTATGGGAAAAGTAAGAAATTTTATGATTTTCTTTTAGGAAGCTTACTCATAGGTGTATTTTATCTAAAAAATAGTTTTTTCAGAAAATCCTTGAAAATGCTTAATCGTCAAAAATGCAATAAAATCAGTTTATAGCATTTTTGAATATTTATAATTATTTACATATTTTTAAAAATCCCATTAAAAACTATAAAAATCGATATTATTATAGAATATTTCATATTATTTTCAAAATACATGAAACATTAAAAGCTCTGAAAAATGTGCTAAAATGGTATTTTATTGCATATTTCGACGTTTTAGAGCGGTTTGAGTGCTTTTCTGACAAAACTCATTTTTTAGCTAAAATACTTAGATTATCAAACTTTTAAATAGAATTTCTACTGCAATTGAAATTTATGGGAAAAGTAAGCAAAATTTTATGATTTTCTTTAGGAAGGTTACTCATAGGTATATTTTATCTAAAAAATTTTTTCAGAAATTCCTTGAAAATGCCTTGAATCGTCAAAAAATGCAATAATAACTATATAGCATTTAATATTTATATTATTTACATATTTTTAAAAATCCCATTAAAAACCTATAAAAGATCATATTTTATAGAATATTTCATATTATTTTCAAAAATACATGAAACATTAAAAACTCAGAAAAATGTGCTAAAATGGTATTTTATTGCATATTTCGACGTTTAGAGCGGTTTGAGTGATTTTCTGGCAAAACTCTTTTTAGCTAAAATACTTAGATTATCAAACTTTTAAATAAATTTCTACTGCAATTGAAATTTATGGGAAAAGTAAGAAAATTTTATGATTTTCTTTTAGGAAGCTTACTCATAGGTTATTTTATCTAAAAAATAGTTTTTCAGAAAATCCTTGAAAATGCCTTAAATCGTCAAAAAATGCAATAAAATAATTTTACACATTTTTTACATTTATTGTTTCATGTATTTTAAAATAATATGAAATATTTATTGATTTAATATATTTTTAATTAATTTTTAAAAAATTAAATATTATAAATATCAAAAGCTATAAAACATTATTTTATTGCATTTTTGACGATTCAAGGCATTTTCAAAAATTTTTGAAACTATTTTTAGATAAATTATACCTATGAGTAAGCCTCAAACAAAATCATAAAATTTCGTTACTTTTCCATAAATTTCAATTGCAGAGAAATTTATTTAATTTTGATAATCTAAGTATTTTAGTAAAAATAAGTTTTTAGAAAAGCACACAAACGCTCAAAACGTCAAAATATGCATTAAATACCATTTTAGCACATTTTTCTGAGATTTTATTGTTTCATGTATTTTTGAAAAATAATATGAAATATTTATGATTATATAAATTTTTATGGGATTTTTAAAATATTAAATAATTTAAAAATATTAAAATGCTATAAAACATTATTTTATTGATTTTTGAAGATCAAGATTTTCAAGGATTTTTGAAAATATTTTTTAGATAAATATCTATGATAACTCTAAAAAAATATAAAATTCGTACTTTTATAATTTCAATTGCATAAAATTTTTTAATTTTTGATAATCTAAGTATTTTAGCTAGAAAATAAGTTTTTCAGAAAACAAAAACTCAAAATCAAAATATGCATAAATACCATTTTAGACATTTTTCTGAATTTTATTGTTTCATATTTTTGAAAATAATATGAAATATTTTACTGATTCATAAAATTTTTATGGATTTTAAAAATATTAATAATTTAAAATATGAAAATGCTATAAACATTATTTTATTGCATTTTTGACGATTCAAGGCATTTTAATTTTCTGAAAAACTATTTTTAGATAAAATATACCTATGAGTAAGCTCTAAAAAATCATAAAATTTCGCTTACTTTTCCATAAATTTCAATTGCAGTAGAAATTCTATTTAAAAGTTTGATAATCAGTATTTAGCAAAATGAGTTTTCAGAAAAGCACTCAAACTTAAAACGTGAAATATGCATTAAATAATTTTACACATTTCGAATTTTATTGTTTCATGTATTTTTGAAAATAATATGAAATATTATATTCTATATTTTTTTAATAATTTTTAAAAATATGTAAATAATTTATAAATATAAAGTTAAAACATTATTTTATTGCATTTTTGACGATTCAAGGCATTTTCAAGGATTTTCTGAAAACTATTTTTGATAAAATATACTATGAGTAAGCTCCTCAAAAAAATCATAAAATTTCTTACTTTTCCATAAATTTCAATTGCATAGAAATTCATTTAAAAGTTTGATAATCTAGTATTTTAGCAAAATAGTTTTCAGAAAAGCACTCAAACCGCTCTAAAACGTCGAAATATGCAATAAAATACCATTTTAGCACATTTTTCTGAGATTTATTGTTTCATGTATTTTTGAAAAATAATATGAAATATTTATTGATTTTATAGATTTTTAAAAATTTTTAAAAATATGTAAATAATTTATAATATCAAAAATGCTATAAACATTATTTTATTATTTTGACGATTCAAGGCATTTTCATGATTTTCTGAAAACTATTTTTTTAGATAAAATATACCTATGAGTAAGCCTCCTCAAACAAAATCATAAAATTTCGCTTACTTTTCCCATAAATTTCAATTGCAGTAGAAATTCTATTTAAAAGTTTGATAATCTAAGTATTTTAGCTAAAAAATGAGTTTTCTCAGAAAAGCACTCAAACCGCTCTAAAACGTCGAAATATGCATTAAAATACCATTTTAGCACATTTTTCTGAGATTTTATTGTTTCATGTATTTTTGAAAAATAATATGAAATATTTATGATTCTATAGATTTTTATTGATTTTAAAATATGTAAATAATTTATAAATATCAAAAGTTAAAACTTATTTTATTGCATTTTTGACGATTCAAGGCATTTTCAAGGATTTTCTGAAAAACTATTTTTTGATAAAATATAACTATGAGTAAGCCTCCTCAAACAAAATCATAAAATTTCGCTTACTTTTCCCATAAATTTCAATTGCAGTAGAAATTCTATTTAAAAGTTTGATAATCTAAGTATTTTAGCTAAAAATGAGTTTTTCAGAAAAGCACTCAAACGCTCTAAAACGTCGAAATATGCATAAAATACCATTTTAGCACATTTTTCTGAATTTTAATGTTTCATGTATTTTTGAAAATAATATGAAATATTTATATGATTCTATAGAATTTTTATGGGATTTTTAAAATATGTAAATAATTTTAAATATTGCAAAATGCTATAAAACATTATTTTATTGCATTTTTGACGATTCAAGGCATTTTCAAGATTTTCTGAAAACTATTTTTTAGATAAAATATACCCATGAGTAAGCTTCCTAAAAAAATCATAAAATTTCTTACTTTTCCCATAAATTTCAATTGCAGTAGAAATTATATTTAAAAGTTTGATAATCTAAGTATTTTAGCTAAAAATGAGTTTTTCAGAAAAGCACTCAAACGCTCTAAAACGTCGAAATATGCATAAAATACCATTTTAGCACATTTTTCTGAATTTTAATGTTTCAGTATTTTTGAAAATAATATGAAATATTCTATAATAATTGATTTTATAGATTTTTAAAAGGATTTTTAAAATATGTAAATAATTTATAAATATCAAAATGCTATAAAACATTATTTTATTGCATTTTTGACGATTCAAGGTATTTTCAAGGGTTTTCTGAAAAACTATTTTTTGATAAAATATACCTATGAGTAAGCTCTCAAACAAAATCATAAAATTTCCTTACTTTTCCCATAAATTTCAATTGCAGTAGAAATTTATTTAAAAGTTTGATAATCTAAGTATTTTAGTAAAAATGAGTTTTCTCAGAAAAGCACTCAAACCGCTCTAAAACGTCGAAATATGCATTAAAATACCATTTTAGCACATTTTTCTGAGATTTTATTGTTTCATGTATTTTTGAAAATAATATGAAATATTTATTGATTCTATAGATTTTTATAGATTTTAAAAATATGTAAATATTTATAAATATGCAAAATTTTTTTTTTTTTTTTTTTTTTTTTTTTTTTTTTTTTTTTTTTTTTTTTTTTTTTTTTTTTTTTTTTTTTTTTTTTTTTTTTTTTTTTTTTTTTTTTTTTTTTTTTTTTTTTTTTTTTTTTTTTTTTTTTTTTTTCATAAATTTCCTTACTTTTCCCATAAATTTCAATTGCAGTAAAATTCATTTAAAAGTTTGATAATCTAAGTATTTTAGCTAAAATGAGTTTTTCAGAAAAGCACTCAAACCGCTCTAAAACGTCGAAATATGCAATAAATACCATTTTAGCACATTTTTCTGAAATTTTATTGTTTATGTATTTTTGAAAAATATTATGAAATATTTATAATAATATGATTTTTATAGATTTTTAAGGATTTTTAAAAATATGTAAATAATTTATAAATATGCAAAAATGCTAAAAAAATTTTTTTATTGATTTTTTTTACGATTCAAGGATTTTCAAAAGGGTTTTTTTGAAAAAAAAATTTTTTTGATAAAATATACCTATGGTAAGCCCCCCTCAAACAAAAAACATAAAATTTGCTTTTTTTTCATAAAATTTAAACAGAAATAATACTAAAAAATTCAAATATTTTTTGATTTTAAAAGAATTTTATAGGGTTTTAAAATATGTAAAAAATTTAAAAATATGCAAAAAAGTTTTAATTTTTTTGGGGTTTTTTTAAAAAATTTCATAATTTAAAAATTGCAAAAAAACTATAAAAAATTATTTTATTGATTTTT
>WNWK01054482.1:0-11547 GCA_009830355.1 Cherax destructor
AGGTGTATTTGCGGCAGGGCGACGGCTGATCAATTCGGACTTATGGTCTAGTGGTCACACATCAAAAGGGGAAGTATCTAGACATGGGGAGGTTAATGACATCATAAAGAGAAGCCTGCCACACCCCGTTCCCAGCTAAACGGGAACCCCAAATGCAGAGGTCTGATGGAAGTAAAAAAACGTCCGATGGGCCCCCTTGCTACCCTGGAAGGATGGTAAGCAGATTGCTTGGGACTACACCGTGCTGCCACATTGGCAGACACCTACCCCGCCACCTCCTTAGCCGAAGGGGTGGAGCTGCCAGCCACAGGGGGACCCAGAAGAACCCCAAATATGAAGACCTTCCCCCTTGCCCTTTAAATTCATCCCAATAGGGCGGAGACCCCTGGAGCATGGGGAAGTGTGCTCTAAAGTTTCCCCAAGGGGCGGGGGAAAAATCATCATAGAAACCAAGGACCACAGGGCGACCAGCTTCCTCTTTCCCGAACCAGTTTCGATCCAAAAGGGAAAATGCCTGGATTCTGGGCACGCGGGCCCCCCGCCGGGGGTTGGGAAAATTTGACATGTAGCTCTGAGTTGTTATCATTTGTTTTTCTCCCCCTTTTCTTGTCTTGAAATAAAATTTGTAAAAAAGATGGGGGGGGAGGGGAAATGGAATATTCAAATAGCTTCAGAAAGAAATCAATATTCTTCCTTGAAGTCTTTTTTTCCCCCTTCTCCCAGGCAATGGGTCCCACAATTGACACCAGAGGGGACCCCCTTATATATATATATATATATATATATATATATATATATATATATATATATATATATATATATATATAAATATATATATATATATATATATATATATATATATATATATATATATATATATATATATATATATATATATATATATATATATATATATATATATGGATTTGTCAGTTAAAAAAAGAGTAGGGGGGTTGGGGATGGGGGGCTGGAGGTATTGGGTAGATGGCGGGGAAAATTTTTAAACTTTTTTTAAAAAACGATGAAAAAAGGGGGGCCGGGAAATTTTATGACGGCCCGGGAGGGACAACATCGTTTAGGGGGAAAAGAGCAGGATGTGAGTGTAGGGGGGGTGCGTGAGGGATTCGTAGAATGAAAAGGGGGTGGGAGCTGGAACTGACGGGATCATGACAGAAATGTTAAAAGCAGGGGGATATAGTGCTGGGGTGGTTGGTATTTTTGTTTAAAATTTTTGAAAGGGGAAGGTACCAGGTTGGCAGAGAAACATGTATAGTTCCTTTATATAAAAAGGGGAAGGGGGGTAAAAAAGAAATTTAAAATTTAGGGGGGAAAAAGTTTACCAAATATACCAGGTAAAGTGTATGGAGGGGGTTTTTTTTGAAAGAATTAGAGGTAAGACAGATAGTAGGTTTGCAGATGAGCAAGGGGCTTTGAGTGGGAAAAGGGGGTGTGTAGATCAAATGTTTACAGTGAAGCATATATGTGAACAGTATTTAGATAAAAAGGGAGGGTTTTTAAATTTCATTTATGGATTTAGAAAAGGCATATGATAGAGTGGATAGGGGAGCAATGTGGCAAATGTTGCAAGTTATGGAATAGGTAGTAAGTTTGAATGCTGAAAAAAACTTTTTGAGGATGGGGTCAGGTTAGGGGGTGTGGGAGGGGATTACTTCCCCGAAGAAACAGGGCTTAGACAGGGTGTGTAATGTCACCATGGTTTTTTTAATTATTTTTTAGATGGGGTTGTAAAAAAAGTGAATGCTAAAGGGGGTTGGGGAGGGTGTGATTAAATTATGGGGGAAATTTAAAAGCAAAATGGGAGTTGACACAGTTACTTTTTTTCTGATGATACGTGCTTTTGGGGAAAATTTTAAAGAAAAGTTGCAAAGGTCAGTGGACGAGTTTGGGAGGATGTGTAAAGGTAAAAATTGAAAGTGAACATGATAAGAAAGGGGGTGGGGGTATCAAACTATTTAAATAAAAAAAAATTGGGTTCAATTGGAGAGGGGGATTATGGGAAAAATGTTTTCGATTTTGGGGTTGACTTTTTCAGGGGGGTTTATGAAGGATGAGGTTAAATAGAATTGATGAAGGAAAAAAATGAGGGTGGTTGAGGGATCTGTAGAAAAAAACGTTATCCATGGAGGCAAAAAAAGGGGAAAGAAAAGTATGTGGTCCCCAAAACCTTATATTTCTGGGGCCCAACCCCCTGTGCAAAAAACCCTTTTCCCCCTTCCCCCCAAACCTTTTCCTAGGCCGCCCTTTTGCCCCTTCCACTGCAGATTTATAACTCAAATCATTCTTTTTTTGTTTCATCCTCTCTACATGTCCAAGCCACCTAAACAACCCCCCCTCGGCCCTGAAAAACTTTTGGTAATCCAGAACACCTCCCAATTTCCCAAAATAAAAACCCCTGCATTATATTCACACCATCATTGCCCCAAAAAAGACGTCTCCACTGCCTCCAGCCCCCATTGCTGCAACATTCACCCCCCATATAAGAGCATTGGAATAACAATACTTCATTTTTTCCCCCTCTTTCTTCCATGGACAAAGTTCTTTGTTTCTACAGATTCCTAAGTTCACCACTCACCTTTTTCCCTCATCAATTATATGATTTACTTCATCTTTCATAGACCATCTGCTGACATGTCCACTCCTAAATATCTGAATACATTCACCTCCTCCATACTCTCTCCCTCCAATCTATACCTAATCTTTCTCTCCTAATTGTTTGTTATCCATCACCTTACTCTTTCCTACATTCACTTTATTTTTCTTCTTTAGCATACCCCACTAAACCATCCACCAACCTCTGCAACTTTCTTAGAATATCCCAAAAGCACAGTGTCATCGGAAAAGAGCAACTGTGACAAGTTCCACTTTTTGTTGATTTTTATCCTTTAACCACACACCTTTTTGCCGACCTTCGCATTCACTTCTCTTACAACCCATCTATAAATATATTGAACAGCCATGGTGACATCACAACCCTTGTCTAAGGCCCACTTTTACTGGGAAATAATCTCCCTCTCTCCTACATTCTTTAACCTGAGTCACTATCCTCGTAAAAATTCTTCACTGTTTTTAGTAACCTACCTCCTATTCCATACATTGCAAATCTGCAATTGCCCCCTATCCACCCTGTCATATGGTTTCTCAAATCCATAAATGCCACAAAAACCTCTTTACCCTTATCCAAATACTGTTCACCTATATGTTTCACTGTAAACACTTGGTCTACACACCCCTACCTTTCCTAAAGCCCCATTGTTCATCTGCTATCCGCTCTCGTCTTCCTTTAATTCTTTCAATAATAACTCTACCATACACTTTACAGGTACACTAACAGACTTATTCCCCATAATTTTTGCATGTCTTTTGTCCCCTTTTTCCATTATACAAAGGAACTATCATGCTCTCTGCCAATCCATCTTCCATACATTTAATAAATAATAACACCCTCTTCCATTCATTTATTAAATAATAACACCAACCACTCAAAACTATATCCCCACCTGCTTTTAGCATTTCTATCTTTATCCCATCGATCCCAGCTGCCTTACCCCTTTCATTCTACCCATTCACGAACTTCCCACACTCACAACGGCTCTTCGACACTCCTACAAGATGTTATTCTCCTTCCCCATGAAATCACAGCTTCCCTGTCTTCATCAACATTTAACAATTCCCAAAATATTCCCCATCTTCCGATACCTCTAACCTTCATTTAAAACTCCCCTTTTATTTTTAACTGACAAATCCATTTGTTCCCTAGGCTTCCTCAACTTATTAATTCACTCCAAAATTTTTTTTCTTTTTTTCAACAAAATTTGTTAAACTCTCACCCACTCTCTCTTTTGCTCTTTTTTTAATTGCTTTACCCTCTCAACCTCTCTTTTTCCAATATATTTCCTCCTTGCATCATTTCTTTTTAAAAAACCTCTCTTTTCAATTTTTTCCTTACTACTCTCTTTACATCATTCCCCAATCGCTTTTCCCCCTCTCGCACCCTTTTCCTTTAACCAAAACTCTGAACACTCTCCTAATTCTTAAACCCCCCTACATCTTAATTATATACTCTCATTAGCCCATCTACCCCCAATAGTTTTTATATTTTACCCTAACTGCCTCCTTTTTAGTTTTAAATTTCACTTCTCTCTTACTCACTGAGCAAAAAAAAAAGTGATCTGATTTATCTGGGGCCCCCTCTAAAAAATGTACATCCTAAGTCTACTCAAACTTTTTATTCCCCAAAACTAGTAAAAAAAACTACTTTATTGCCCACAAATTTGTATACTTATTTATCCTTTTTTTTAAAAAGTATAGAAACAAACCCCTTTCTATAAAATTAATCAAAGGGCCCCATTTTCATTTACACCTGGCACCCCCAAAAACCCACACCCTCTCTACATGTTTCTCCTACTTTTGCATTTAGATCCCCACACAAATTTCTCTCACTTGGTTCAAAAGTTCCTATCATTCTTAAAAAATCCCCAAAATCTCTCTCCTTAACCCCCTCTTTTTCCAGGTGCATAAAATTTTTATAACTCACTTCTGCATCCGCCAATTTTTAAACCCCCTAATCCTTGAAATTTTTAAATTTTTAATTCCCCCTTCTCCTTCCAAACTGATCCTTCAACATTATGTCCCTTCCTTACTCTAATTCAAAACCCACTTAATCCCATTTATTTCTCCCACTGAAACTGCCCACCCCTTCATTTGTTTTTCCCTTTGGGCGGTCATCCAACTTTTTCCCTTCTAAATCAGCAATCTCTCTTTCTTATCATCCCACTACATCCAGCAATTGACACCCCATTTTTAAAAAATTTTTTCTTCTTCTCTTTTTTGTATTTTTCGGAGGGTTACACGTCCCGGCATTTAGTCCCCCTCAAGACACGCATGGTTTGGAGGAAATTTTTTCCACCCCCATGGAGAATAGAGAAAAAAATGAAAAAGAAGTATTAAGAAAAAGAAAACCAGATGTTATAAAAAAAACTAAATGAAATAGAAGTGCTGTTACCCACGTGATTATGAGACAAAAAAAGACACCAGCAATCCTACCATCATGAAAACAATTACACACACCGATGAAAAAAAGTTTAATTAATGTGCAGAAATTTTGGGGCCCCATTATCAGGGTTTTCCCAAAGGGGGTTAGTACTGGGGTATATATATATATATATATATATATATATATATATATATATATATATATATATAATATATATATAAAATAAATATAAACAAGTGGTTTTAACTTTTAAAACTGGGAGGAATTATCCACGAACACGTCCCCCCAAAGGCCCCTTTTTTTTCACCCTACCATTGAGCCAGATCCTACAAACAATTTGACCCTAGCGCACTAGACTTGTTTCGTTGCGAGGGCACTTGGGCAAAGAGCTCAAGGATTAATTAATTGCTTTTAGCTGCTTGTGGAGGCGGGGATTCAAACAGAGGAGGGTTTAATTTCCTGAGCATACATCTGCCACAGATCCCCGCAACATGAAACGTCTAGTGCGCTAGGCTCGTTGTTTTAGGGTATTTAGGTGGTAGGGTGGATGTCAATGTTTTCCTCTTTAGGAGGAAAATGCGGGGTCAACCTGGCCTGCCGCAGTTTGAAAAAGATTCAAAAAGCATGGTTTTATTTATATATATATATATATATATATATATATATATATATATATATATATATATATATATATATATATATATATTAAAAATTTTAGTGGGTTTGGGGAACCAACCACCCGGGGAGGTATACGTTGAAGTGTAAAACGAAACCCTTTAATTTTTTTACATGATGGTAGTTGTTGATCTTTTTTGTCTCATAAACATGAAATTTTTGGTACATTTTGCTACTTCTATTTTCCATTTAGGTCACACCACATTCATGAAGCATATATATACACACCCCCCCTGGGTTTTCTTTATTTTCATGTTCTTTTTTTTATTTCCTTATCTCCATGGGGGAAATGGAACAGAATTTTTCCTCCATGTGTCGTAAAAGGGGCTAAAAGCGGGAGCAAGGGGGAAAACCCCCTTTTCCTGATATATTATAAATGTAAAATGGGAAACTTTGTTTTCTTTTACCCCTTTGTAAACCCGACGGTTTAAAAAGAAAGAAAAAAATATATATATATATATATATATATATATATATATATATATATATATATATATATATATATATAAAACCCCAAAAATAACCTTAGGATAATGGGGGTTTAAAAAATTTTCCCTTAATTAAACTTTTATTCTATCGGTCAGTTGTCAGTCTAGGAGATAATTTCTCCACTTATTTCTTAAATTATACTTCAAAAACTCCTGTGTGGTAGTCTAGAAAGGGCTTACTGAAAACCCCTTTAAAAAAAATACTTTTTTTTGTTCTACCCTTTTAAAAACTTTAAAAAGGGTTTTTAAAACAGAAAGAACCCTTCCAAAAAAAGGATTAATTTAAATTTTTTTTTTCGGGGGGTTTTCCTAATTTTTAATCCCTTTAAAAAAACCCAGGACCTTATTCGGGGGTTTAACCTAATTCTAGGACCATGTTATATGTCAATGATCTTACTTTTTTATATGTTTTTGAAAACAATGGACGGGGAAGTACTGTTTCTGTAAAAAGGAAAAAGGAAAAAATTTTAAAAAATGGTACACATTTTGCCCCTTAAAGGACCCAGTTAAGAGGGACCTGTTTTTTCCCAATCATGTTCCTGTATGCCTGAAACACTTTTTTTAGTTTTACCCCTCTCAACCTTAAGTTTATAACTTTTTAGCCTTTTTTTTCCTTTTTTGATTTCCATCTTAAAATAAAAATAGGTTCAAAAGTATTTTTTGTTTCCTTGTAAAGATGTTTTGTGTATTTGCTTGATCTAGTTTCTCTATTAAATATATGTGACAAGAAGCAAGGTTGCCTGCACACCCCCATACCTCTATCTTCATCATTTAACTTATAAAACCAGAAATCAATAATAATTTTTTTTCTAAAATAATAATACAACTGTATAGGCCTAGCTGACACAACACATACATACAAAAACTTCCTGGGTTAGAAAATTTGGGATGATGTTACATGGAAATCCAGGGACCTACTTACGCTAGGGAACAGGGGCAGAGGTATCGGGAAAAACACCAGATGTTTCCCCAAAACCAGGGATGCCTGGGTCAAAGTATGAGGTAGTGTCACTAACCGGGTTGGAAACCCCCCTCTAAGATCGTAAGGGGGCCACCCCGCACCGAGACCCGATCCCTTTATTCATATGTTTGCCGAATTTACCCAAGTTTGTCAGGGGAAGACAGCAAGATCCTTGCAGCAGCATCTGTCAGGCAATTTACACCCCTTTTCTAAACCGTTCATTTTCCACTTCCCTTTTTAAAAAACCTCACAAACCACAGCCCCCTATTTAACCCATATGGAGGGGACTTGGTTAATAATTCCTGCCTCCTGCATTTCTCAATATCATTTTTACCAATAAAAAATTAATGGGGTTTTTTAAATAATAATTTTTTTAAGGGTAAACCCAAAATTTATCTCAGTGAATAAACGCTTGAGACTTGGCAGTTACCGCAGCCTTGATCCCCCCCCTTTTAAATTCACAACTTTTTAAAAAGATTAGCCAAAATTAATTTATTATTATTACACAAAGCTTAACTAAAACATCTGTTTATCCTCTGTCGCCCGATACTTCCTTGTTTGCTGTTTTCCGTCCCCAAAAGACAGGGTGTACGCATCTTAAAGTACATAAATTGAGATTTTTTTTCCCTACTTTAGGGATTAAATATTCGATGGGAGGTTATGCAGATTTAATAAAATTTTTTTTTTTTGTTTATACTGGTGAAATTGATAACTTCCTTTTCCGACGGTTTAATTGAAGAACAAAAAAAGTTTACCTTTTCTGACACTGGGTATTCTTTTTTTGCCGATAAAGATCATAGCTAAAAAAAAAAATAGTTTATTACTTGTGCCTTTTTTAGTTACCATAACACTGGGAGCCCTGGCCCCATGTAACCCAGTTTCCATAACACTGGGGCCCAGCCCCTGGGCCCATGTAACCTGCTTAGCTACCATAACACTGGAGCCGCCCGGCCCCATGTAACCTTCTTAGTTACCATAACAGGGGGCCCACCCCCCGGGCCCCCAAACCGTTATTACCAAACACTGGAGCCCAGCCCCCCCCATGAAACCCTGTTTATTTCCATAAATGAGCCCAGCCTTGGACCCATGAACCGCTTAGTTCCCATAAACTGGGCCCAGCCCTGGCCCTATGAAACCCTTTTTATTCCTCACGGGCCCCCGCCCCGGCCCATGTAACCTGTTTAGCTACCATAACACTGGACCCCAGCCCTGGCCCCATGTAACCTCAACCCAAACACGGGACCCCGCCCCTGGACCCTGCATGTTATTTCCAAAACACTGGGCCCAGCCCCTCCCCTAACCTGCTTAGTTACCATAACACTGGGCCCACCCCCTGGACCCATGAAACCTGTTAGCTACCATAACACTGGAGCCCACCCCCGGGACCCATGAACCATTTAGCTCCACCTGAAGCCCACCCCTACCCATGAACCCTTTTTACAAAACTGGAGCCCACCCCCTGGCCCCATGTAACCTTTTCCCCATAACACGGGACCCCAGCCCCGGGACCCAGGGCCCTTTACTACCATAACACTCCCCAGCCCCCCCCATGTAACCACTTCTACCATAACACTGGGCCCACCCCCTGGACCCATGTAACCTTTTGCAATAACACGGGGCCCACCCTGGCCCCATGTAACCTATTTAGCAACATAACACTGGAGCCCGCCCCGGGCCCCTGAATTTACTTATACCATAACAAAAAATATTAGTGGAACATAAGGGGTAAGTCCCAAGGCCTCTTAATACACCACCTCAATTTTATATAGGAAAAAAAAGTATTAAACCTATATCTATCTCCAACTTATCCTGTTCTAAAAGTATACATCCCTTTTTATAGACTTGATTAACATCGCCTTGTGGAAATGTCTTTTTAAATACCATTTCTATTTATATTAAACCCCTTTTACTATTGGGCTTCTTGGGGTTTTCCCAACGTTTTAATGGGGGGCCGGGGGCCCTTTAAAAAGGAAAAGGGTTCAGCCTCCACCACGCCTTGACTGAATGAACCAAAGGTTTAGCGTTTAAGCAAGTAAAATACATTCCCAAATTTGATTTAATTTTTAAAAACCCGGATTTGGATTCATTTTGGTGTCTCCTCACCTCCCGCCTTGACTCACTCTCCCCCACCCCCCTCTCCTTTGATCTCACTCTCTCCCCTCTCTGCCTTGATCTCACGTCTTTCCCTCTGCCTTGATCTCACGGGTCTCTCACCCTCTCCCGATCTCACTGTCTCCCACCTCCCTCTGCCTTGATCTCCCCCCCTCACCCCCCTCTGCCTTGAACTCACTTCTCCTCCCCCCCTCTGCTTGATCTCACTTCTCTTCACCTCCCCTCTGCTGATTTTCTTCTCCTCACCTCCTTTTTTGATCTCACTCCCCCTCCCTCCTGCCTTGATCTCACTGTCTCCTCACCCCCCCCTCTGCCTTGACTCCTGTCCCCCTCGCCTCCCCTTTTTGCCTGATCTCACTGTCTCCTCCCCCCTCTCCCTTGATCTCACTGTCTCCCCCCCCTCTCCCTTGATCTCACTGTCTCCTCCCCCTCCCTCTCCGGGATCTCCTGTTTTCCCCTCACCTCTCTTTTGTTTTGATCTCACTGTCCCCCTCACCCTCTCGCTTTGATCCATGTCCCCTCACCCCTCTGCTTTGATCCCTGCTGACATTCTCCTGTTTCTTTTGTCATTCTCATCTAATTATAATTGGACTAAATCGTTTAGTTCACAGAATACAATTATTGGTAGAGTTCTCTCACTTAATATTTACTAAGCCCCCAGAGCACCTCCCACCAGTATCATGAATGTGACCGGGGATCCAGCCCAAAACCAAACTTGATAAAAAAACACTCCCTTTGGGCCTTGGCGGCTCGGTAGGCGATCCTGTTCACCCCAACCATTGCCAAATATATTTAAGCAAGAAAAATAAACATTGGGGTTTTTTCCATTTATCTAATTTAATAATAAAGAATAGAGAAGCACTGCAGCAGGTTAGGGCCCATTGGGACCTCCTTGACACAATTATTCAACTCTTAGTTACTTCTAAAGCACAAAAGGCAGTTTCAATGGACAATGGTGGGATCGATCCCGATAAATTTCTCAAAGTTTGACGACTGGAAAATTATTTTTAAAACGGGGGACTGACCACGCGCTTCTTCAAAATTTAGTAATTTCGTATTCGACTGAAGACGCCTGCAGAGTCACAAACGGGGATAAAAACCCAGCGGCCCGGGTTTTTTTTAACGGGTATACCCCTGAAGGCCACTGTCCACGTTGTGGTAGATAAAGGATTGTCAGAGACAAAAAAATTTTTAATCTTTTTGAGGTTTCTTTTAATTTTTCAAAAGAAAAAAAGCCTTTTTTCTTGTAATTGTATCTGAAAGGGAAGTAGTGATTTTTTAAGGCATTTTTCGGGATGTCTGGCCATTGACACAAAGGGGAAGTTGTTCCATTTCATCAAGTTGAGGGTTTTCCCTTTTGGGCCCCTCCGGTACACTAATCGAACACATCTATGACACAGATAACGAACAACAAATTTACCCCCAAGGAACACCACCAGGCCGGGAAAAGTAGCTTGGTTGTACCAGACCTCAAAATAATGCATTCAACATCATTAATCTTTGGACACATTTACGAAAAAGGCAGATTTCCCTTACTAGCCAGGATCATCAGTAAAACCGGTTTTTATTGTTTGATCGATAAGACTCCCCGGGGCGAAACGAAGCAGCAAAAATGTCTCATTATTTGTTCTGGTCATCTTTACCCAAAATTTTTGTAATAAAAAGAGATTTCACATAAAGGAAACTATTAAAAACATAGGTTGTAACTCAGGAACTTCATTATTATTTCCCGTTGATAGATGCCAAATCTATACTCCCTTTTTTTAAACATAATACTGTTTCTTTAGCTTTTGGGCCAAAACACTACTTTAACCATAGTAAATTTAAAAATTGAGAGATTAAGGGATCAGTCACCACTGCAGCACTCTCAGAATTGAAATTTCAACCTCTAGTTATCTCGACGACATCAGTGACTGGTTTCTTCTACTGCCAGTTCATTATTATAACAGCCTTCACCACACCAGGAGTGCTATATGAACTCCAGAGTGAAACGTCACGCTTGGGTTATTATTTTAAAAAGGGGACATTTCCAGAATTTATATTCATTACTAGTTTTTTGAGATAATGTATTTGGGAAACACACATTAAATTTTTGAAAAAAAATTTAAAAAACCAAAAAAAACACATAAAACACACAATGTTAAAAACAAAACCACAATAAAACTTAATCTACAAATAACATTTTGACCATCAATGGGAAAATGGGGAAAGGCAAGGACATTACAATTTCATTCAAATATATGAGTTTAGTAAAAGATGAGGGGGGTGGGGCTGGAGGGGGGCCCGGGCAAAGAGTA
>WNWK01054483.1:0-11547 GCA_009830355.1 Cherax destructor
CCAGAACTTAAAATATCATAAAAGAATTCATACAGGAGAGAAACCATATCAGGTGAAATTTGTAAAAATAAATATTAAATATAATATAGGCTTGCTAATTATGCTTAATTTTCTCAACGATCATTTACTTATTAGGCTAATATGTTTATAATCTGGCAATGTGACCGTGGCGCTTGATAATTAAGCTTAGTTGGCAAGTATCTTGCCGAATAAGTTAAAATATGTTTTTTAATCGGCACGACATATATATATATATATATATATATATATATCGTGCGATTAGGTAAAACTTGATTTTGGCTTAAATAGCAATGCTCACCTTGCCATATAAGACAAGTGTAATTTGTGTATGCAATAATTTCACCAAAATCGTTCTGAACATAACGAAAAAATATATTTAATTGTTTTTGTTTATTATTAAATTAATGTTAACGTATCTAAAATATATTTAGTTGGGTTAGGCTAAATTAAATTGCGCTTGTTGTAATAAGGTTAGGTAGGTTTTCAAAGTTTCTCTTGGTACAAAATTATAAATTCTTACATTAACATAAATGAAAAATATATCTTAAATGTATAGAGAAAATTTTAGAAAGGACTTAATTTTAGATGAGTTCTTGCAATTGACAGTTTTACCTAATCGGCACAATATATATATATATATATATATATATATATATATATATATATATATATATATATATATATATATATATATATATATATATATATATATAAATATATATATATATATATATATATATATATATATATTTATATATATATATATATATATATATATATATATATATATATATATATATATATATATATATATATATATATATATATATATATATATATATATATAGTCGTGCCGATTAGGTAAAACTGGTCAATTAGCAAGAACTCATCTAAAATTAAGTCCTTTCTAAAATTTTCTTATACATTTAAAGATATATTTTTTCATTTAGTTAATGTAAGAATTTATAATTATATAATTATATAATTATATATATATATATATATATATATATATATATATATATATATATATATATATATATATATATATATATATATCTGGGAGATTGCAGAGACACTGCTGCTTGCAGAGATCACAAGGTTCGTCAACAATTCCTTGGCTGGTCTGATTCTGACGAAATTAAACCTTTCTTTTATGGAGCATCACTTTGTGCCCTTAAAAAGAAGGATGGAGGAATTAGGCCAATCACAGTGGGCAACACGTTTCTAAAGTTGGTGTCAGAAGTATACTGGCAGAGGCGACCATCCTGCTTCAACAAACCAGCTTGGCTTTGAGGTCTCTCAAGGAAGTGAAGCAGTGGTTCATGCAACAAAGGCGTATATCAACAACCTGCCTGAGGACAATGCAGTGGTTAAATTAGATTTCAAGAATGCATTTAAAGGCGGGCAACATGTATGAGGGGTAAAAAAATTGAACCGGAAAAATTATGGAAAACAATATTTTCTTACTAAAAAATAATGCATAATTCTGGCTACATGTTGATCTAATCAGCATCTCTCTATCATATTTCTAAGTATGTTTTTTCCAAAGATGCAATTTTCTTTTGTTTTTCCTGTAATCAAGAGAGCATGTTGATAACTGGTGTTTTTTTTTTCTTTTTTTTTACTCCAAAAATAGCGATTTTGATGATTGTTTCATTGAAAATAGTCTCCGTGGTAACTTGTGTGAGGACTAGAGTGAGCAGAGAGGAGATGGTGCCTCAGTAGCCTGAGGGCTGTCAACAAGGGTGTTTGTGCAACACGCTCAGATTTGGCACACCATAACCATAGTTTTACAGATAACAAAACTATGAATAAAACAGGAATAAGTTATTGACATTATTTTCCCTTATTTGCAAGGAGTATTTATAGGAGTGTCATGATTTTTTCGCATGTTATTGAGGAATGATGGTTCTATTACACTTCCAACATTGATTTGAGATATGTCCTACTGTTTTGTTTTTATTGAATTTTTTCCTCCCAAAAAAGGCCTTAAAAAACACAAATTTCAATTTTTTTTATAATGCAATCTATTGACATTTCTCTCAAAAATCTTTGAACTATAGATTATCTAGCTCTTTATCTTTCATCTAATGTAAACTAGAACATTGTATATCTTACCAATTTTGTAGATAAGGGAGGGATTTATGAAAAATAAAATTTTGCAATATCTTGCAATTTTGCAACAAAGTCAATATACAAAAAAATGGTGAAGGATAAAAATGATGGTTAAATCACAGTATCAACCTTCATTGAAATTGGACCAAAAACAAACAAGATAGTGTCAGTTTGAAGTACCCCCCTGAAGGCATAATTTATCTTCTTCATACCAACCACAAAAATTAATTATTGGGATATTGTTAGTGTCTTCCTGATTGAAAACAGAGAGAAAATAATTATTGAAAATTGAGCAGACTCTCCATCTTCCTAACATTATGTTATTTACATAGAGTATCACACCTATCTTTGTTACGTTATATGATGTGTTCACTAACTGAGGAGTCAATGGTTAAAACTACATTAAACTAAGTATATATGAAAAATTGGTGTCTTAAAGAAAACTTTAGAAACCATTGTTAAAATAGAACTATTGAACGAGTGTTAAGAAAACAGGACTACCAAATCCATTGTTCTTCATGATAAAATGTGTCAAGTAAATAATTATGGAGAAATTGAGGGCAGTAGACTACAACATGTCACTACTAGTGTAAGACAATGTCATAATGTAAACCATACCATGGGTGGGGTTCGAACCCGCGGTCAGAGAGTCTCAGAACTCCAGACCATCACATAAGCCAATAGGCCAGCTAGCTTCAATAAACTTCATCCAACTAGGAATATTTCTTCATCATAGGAAGGTTAACATAGGCACCACTGTGTCCACAAATGCAAGTTTTAACAGACGAATCTCCCGCTAACATAGCCGTGACGAACTCTAGCTCAAGTCCCCCTCAAAGCCGTCAACAGAGTAAAGTCTGAGGCAGCTACTGTGAAAAGCTCTGTTCCACAAGGCACAGTACTTGCTCCCATCCTATTCCTCATCCTCATATCAGATATTGACAGGGATATAAGCCACAGTGCTGTGTCTTCCTTTGCAGATTACACCCGAATCTGTATGACAGTGTCCACCGGTGAAGACACGGCTAGACTCCAAGCAGACATAAACCAAATCTTTAAATGGGCTGCAGAAAACAATATGAAGTTCAATGATGAGAAATTTCAATTACTCAGATATGGAAAACGTGAAGAAATTAAAATCTCATCGGAGTACAAAACAAATTCCAACCACACAATAGAGCAAAAAACTAATGTCAAAGACCTGGGAGTGATCATGTCAGAGGATCTCACCTTCAAGGACCATAACAAAGTAGCAATTGCATCTGCTCGAAAAAGGACAGGATGGATAATGAGAACCTTCAAAACCAGGGATGCCAAGCCCATGTTTACACTTTACAGATCGCTTGTTCTATCTAGGCTGGAATATTGCTGCACACTAACTGCACCTTTCAAGGCGGGTGAAATTGCTGACCTTGAAAATGTGCAGAGAACCTTCACTGCACGCATACGTGCGATAAACCACCTCAACTACTGGGAACGCTTGAAGTTCCTAAACCTGTACTCTCTAGAATGCAGGCGGGAGAATACTTATTATATACACATGGAAAATTCTCGAGGGCTTAGTACCAAACTTGCACACAAAATCCTCCCTACGAAAGCAAAAGACTCGGCAGGCGATGTAACATCCCCCAATGAAGAGCAGGGGTGCCACTAGCACGTTGAGGGACAACACAATAAGTGTCAGGGCCCAAGATTGTTCACCTGCCTCCCAGCATGCATCAGGGGATTACCAACAAACCCTGGCTGTCTTAGCAGGCACTGGACAGGCACCTAAAGTCGGTACCTGACCAGCCAGGCTGTGGTTCGTATGTTGGACTGTGTGTGGCCAGCAGTAACAGCCTGGTTGATCAGGCTCTGGTCCAACAGGAGGCCTGGTCCGTGACCAGGCCTGGTCCGTGACCCTGGAATTCTCTCCAGGTAGACTCCAGGTAGACACGATTACAAACAAACCATAACACGGGTGGGGTTGGAACCCGCGGTCAGAGAGTCTCATAACTCCAGATTGTCGCGTAAGCCACTGGGCCAGCTAGCTTCAGTAAGATTCATCCAACTAGCTGGCCCAGTGGCTTACGTAACGGTCTGGAGTTCTGAGACTCTCTGACCACGGGTTTGAACCCCAATCGTGGTATGGTTTGTTTGTAATCGTGTCATTATGTGTTCTACATGTTAGGAAATTATAGATCCATCTACCAACTTTTCCTGTTATTCCTTTATCACGCATTTTGTGTGCTATTACACCATGGTCACATTTGTCAAAGGCTTTTGCAAAATCTGTGTATATAACATCTGCATTCTGTTTATCTTCTAGAGCATCCAGGACCTTGTCATAGTGGTCCAGTAGTTGGGACAGATAGGAGAGGCCTGCTCTAAACCCATGCTGTCCTGGGTTGTGCAATTGATGGGTATCAAGATGGGTGGCGATCTTGCTTCTTAGAACCCTTTCAAAGATTTTTATGATATGGGACATTAGTGCAATTGGTCTGTAGTTCTTTGCTATTGCTTTACTGCCCCCTTTGTGGAGCGGGGCTATGTCTGTTGTTTTTAGTAGCTGCGGGACGATCCCAGTGTCCATGCTCCCTCTCCATAAGATGTTAAAAGCATGTGATAGGGGCTTCTTGCAGTTCTTGATGAACACAGAGTTCCATGAGTCTGGGCCTGGAGCAGAGTGCATGGGCATGTCATTTATTGCCTTTTCGAAGTCATTTGGCGTCGTGGTGATGTCAGAAAGGCATGCGTCTGTCAAATTCTGTGGCACTCTCATAAAAAATACATTTAGGTTTTCGATTTTCAGTCTGGTTAGTGGCTCGCTAAAAACTGAGTCATACTGGGACTTAAGTAACTCACTCATTTCCTTGCTGTCATCTGTGTAGGATCCATCCCGTTTAAGTAGGGGCTCAATACTGGTTGTTGTTCTCGACTTTGATTTTGCATAGGAAAAGAAATACTTTGGGTTTCTTTCAATTTCATTTACGGCTTTTAGTTCTTCCCGTGTCTCTTGATTCCTGTAAGATTCCTTTAGTTTTAATTCAATGTTTGCTATTTCTCTGACTAGTGTCTCCCTACGTATTTCAGAGATATTGGCCTCCTATAGCCGCTCCATTATTCTTTGCCTTAGCCTGTATAGGTAGCGCCTCTCTCTTTCTAGTTTGCATCTTCTCCTCCTTTTCCTTAAGGGAATTTGCCTTGAGCAAACCTCGAGTACCACAGAGTTAATTTGTTCTAGACATAGGTTGGGATCCGTGATGCTTAGGCAATCTTCCCAGTTTATATCATTTAGGACTTGGTTTACTTGGTCCCACCTTATGTTTTTGTTATTGAAGTTGAATTTGGAGAAAGCTCCCTCGCGGCTGATCACATTTTGTTGATCTGGGGCTCCCCGCATGCATGTCTGGACTTCTAGTATATTGTTTTTGATATGATGACATTTCGTATCAGATCATCATTACGATTTTGTGAGTAACGTCATAAAGTATTCTGGGCATATTTAATTTTTGTATGGATCTGACAGTGACATGAAGTGTAAAGTGTGGACATGATAACACACTTAGCCAGAATTGCAGTTTCTTTTAGACAAGCAAAAATAAATCCTACGGGAAATAGAAAATGATTTAATTGTTATTAATAAGCTCTCAGAAACAGTGAGAAAGTACACACATTTTGCACCAGCTGAATAAGTGAATTGTTACATTGTTAGGACTTATGTTTGTAGTGGCACTAATAAGATATTGATTTTCTTTACACTATATACCTGTAGGATGTTCCGGGGGTTAACGCCCCTGCGGTCCAGTCCATGATCGCATCCTGTCCTAAGCTGTCTGGGAATTAGCGTGGTGTTACTGAACACCATGGCTTGCTGTAGTGTTTTAGAATCTCAGGTTAAAGTGTTGAAGGAGGTTCTACTTCTTCTGGAGAAAAATAGGAGGCTGAAGCTTCGCCAGTGGTTTGGGAGTGAGTGTGAGATGGTTGGTGCTGGTAAGGAGGAAATGGTTACCAACAATGAGAGTGGCAGCTGCTTTAAGTGGCAAGTGGTTCACAATTCATTAAGAAGGAAGATAAGGAAGGTTAATAGAGAAGATCTGAAGGTAGGAAATCGATTCTCTTTTCTCCAGGACGAGTGTATATCAGTGGTTAATGAGGTTAAAGGTACCACTGACTTCCCTGCTAATTAAGGTAAGAACATTCTGATTGTGGGAGACTCTCAGGTAAGATATATGGATCATGCTTTTTGTAACAGAGATAAGAAGGGGAATCAAAGATTGTGTTTTCCTGGAGCTGGTTTTGGTGACATAGTCAACAGGTTGGATAATATCATGTCAGGTAATGGGAACAAGCCCATTATCTGTCTCAGTGCTGGTGGAAATGATATCATGAAGAGTAGGAGAGAAGAGCTGCTAGATAATTACAGGTCAGCTATAGATTTAATTAGGTCTAAAGGAGGGGTCCCAATCTATGTAGTGTGGAAAATATTGGGTATTTTCCCAAAATGTTATACTCGATAGCCTTTCTAATGTGAATATTCTTATTGTGACTGTTGGTTTGTATTTTACTTGAGATGAAGAACGAACCAACACACAAGTCTTGACGCATGCGTAGTTAGACCCAGGGGGGTCAAATAGGGAGATCAGCGCGTGGGTACACGGAAGTCGCCCAGCTGGGATCACTCTCGTGGGATAAGACGAAGAAGGTTGAACAATGGGAGAGTTCTGATTATAATGTAGTCGGGAATCAGCGTTTACAATGACCAAATCGCGGTTAAGGGTCTCTCTTCACAATAGTGAATGTTGTGAATATTCGCCGGGAATATTGTGGGATATTAAGTCCAAGAAACTGCAATAATAGAGTGATAATGTGTTAAATAGTGATCGACGCCGCCATTACGGGTTTTTGATGGAGGAAATGTGCATCGGTTTGATCAGTGTTCATCGTCACAATTATTAATGGATTAACTTCTAATGAGGGTAAATTAGTGGACATTAAACCATCGTGTGAATAATGGTTAAGTTATATGAATAGACTGTAAGAAAGGGAAATAGCGAGAGGATACGAATCGCTATTCCTGATCAACCGCATGTTACTTAAACCGTCCTGTCCCGTGGATGGTAGAGGGATCAAGGGAATCAATCTTCTCTTGACTCATCGGGACAACACCAACATCATCGCTTGCCGGAAGAATAATCTCTACCGAGCAGGACCACGAGATCCGTCGAAGAATAGTGACAAGAATGTTGCTTCTTCCCACCGTAATCTCTTCTTATCTTAGCAACCGCCTGGCCAGTAGGTATGTTGGGATAATGTAGGTCTGAGGTGGGAATGATAATGATCTTCCAGTGAACAGCAATGGCACGAATAAAGGGTGATAAGATAAGATAAGATAAGATTTCTTCGGATTTTTAACCCCGGAGGGTTAACCACCCAGGATAACCAAGAAAGTCAGTGCGTCATCGAGGACTGTCTGTCTTATTTCCATTGGGGTTCTTAATCTTGTCCCCCAGGATGCGACCCACACCAGTCGACTAACAACCCAGGACCTATTTCTGCTAGGTGAACATGAAACAGGTGTAAGGAAACACGTCGAAATGTTTCAACCCGCCGGGAATCGAACCCGGGCCCTCCGTGTGTGAAGCGAGCTCAAGCCACCAGACCACCGGGCCACCTGATATTAACAAGATGTCTCTTTCCTCCTTCTCCCTCAGTCAGATATTAACCCATCAGTCCACTAAAATTAACAATACCGTAACTATTGGGTTCTCCTTAATAAACTGGTCAAGGATAGATGTGGATTTAGAGTGAGAATATCGAAGGCACCCTTGGATGTGACCAGGAGTGGGTCAAGTTTTCTCCACGTCTCAACGGGGTAACCGCTGTAAATTATCTAGTCGGTCAACTCCCGGAGATTGTTTTGTTATAAGTGGCGGTGAAGCCCGGACAGGTAATCTCTTAATTCCCACATCGCCCATTAGTCCTTGGAACCGGATGTGATTAGTAAATTAATCATTATTGAATTAATTATTTAATAATTAAGTGACTGATTGTAGAAAGTAGTATAGAGTACATATTAATTAATTGTGGGTGGTGTAATTAGTCAATCAATTGCTAACACAGGCGTGGCTACGATTTGGGCAGAGTAAGTTGTGAGAATCACCTTTATAAAGATTTACTTAATTGTACATCGTGTTATTAATTCTAAACCATGGCTGGACCCGATGAAGCTGCTGGGAGTGGCAAGCCCATAGATATTAAAGTAAAGAAAGCCTCTCTAAGCTTGTAAGGGTCTCAGTGACAAAGGCCTCAATAAGTGCGTGGAGTTAATGGACCTAGATACAGTGAACCCAATGAATTAAAAATGTATTTAGACTCCTTAAATAGTAGATATGAGTATACAAGTTGTGGTTTAAGAAATATGAAAAGGACTTGATGGAGAATGCAGATAATGATGAAATAGAAACATTGTTTGAGCAATATTATGAAGTGTAAGGAACATATTCTGTCCTGTAAAACTAGGGCTTGACAGTGCGAAAGAGTATAGATAACGTAGTGGGCCAGCCTCACACAGTAAATAAGATGCCCCTCCCCAAACTCCCAGAGGTACAATTCTTGTCGTTCCAGCCAGGAGACACCTGGGAGGAATTTTAGTCCATTTTAAGCAATGGTACATGATAGGAATGATCTTGAACCTGTTAATAAGTTGATTTATTTAAAGGGACAATTAAGGGGTGATGCCTCATTCCGTTCAGGCTTTCCCCAATATAAACGACTCTTATACAGAAGCTGTTAGTCTGTTAAGAAGTACTTAAGTAATCGGAACAGCGTAGATTGGATCTGGTAACTATGCTTTGTTAATTTGAAAACTCCAGATCACAACTATAAAAGCTTGCAACAATTTTGGATTAAACTAGAGAGACTCTCAAGATCTTGAGTAATAAACATAGTCTGGGGGAATCAGATTGGTTGTTGAGGCGATAATTCAATTAACCATAAGACGAAAAAATGTTATCTAACAGTACCACCAAGGGTTATTTGGGTGGAGGAAATAAGGATAGGCTTGCAAGAATTAATTTTAAATGCGGGCTGAGCCCTCCCAAGAATCAGGTCATAATGACGTTTAGTCATCAACTAAGCCCCAAAGAAAAATTTCCCAATGGTATTTACAAACCCTCCACTAAAAGGGTTATGTTGGCCGTATCAAGGGGCAGGGACCGGAATGTGGTTTTACAAAAGACGGAAGAATAACCCCCGTGTGAACCCAGGGGTGTTGTCGAAAAAGAAAGAGATTGCTCTTCGAATAAAACCCCATCTCTAAAACTTTGCTTACCTATAACTTGGGAGCGAAAGGAAGAGATTGGATGTTGGACTGGTTTTAATGTCTTGGAATCAAAGTGAGGATTGCCAGACCATCCAATACTTTGCCCATGAATAAGGGCAGGCACAACATGTGATTGTAAGAGGGGTAATCCCAGAATGAAGGGTAATCCCCGAATCCCAATGGCGCACGTAAAACTTAGTTCGTTCGAATGGTTTATTGAATAGCCTACCGTGGAACAGGGAATTAAAGAAAAATGGCGTAAATCCAAGACGAACAGCGTTTTAGATCAGGGATCACAATGTACTTTCATTAAGATGGTTTTTAATGGGATGAAAGATGGGGGGATCTACCCATTAAAATTATCGGGTTTTTCTCAGAAAAAGGGTCCCGTATAAACGGGTTTATATAAACGTCGGCCCGGGCGGAGAAGACCAAGTTAATAAAAGTAGCGTGGATAGACTACCGGAAGATTCTCCACTTGGGGTCTTAAGCCACCACGCAAGACCTCATGGGTAATGTGAAACTGGCCCCTCGGGGTCAATAAACTCGGGGACCAATAGGTAATAGGCACGCTATTGTTTTGAGGGTAGGGCGAAGAGATTGTTACTCTTCCCAAAACTGTTAACAAAGCATTTATGGCCGGCCCTCCAGTAATGAATGACTGGAGGAAGCCTAAATGCAGTCACTGGGCTTACTCATGGGCGTCACTGGGGTAAATGTTCTTTTTTATAATGGACTTTAACCGGCATAAATTTGGGAAAATGGACAGATTGATTAAAAGAAAAAGAAGTCCAGATGATTCCTTCCCTTGGGAACAATCCGAAGGATGTTAAATTTAGTCTGAACAATAATGGGTTTCACCCATGGAAGGGTGAACCATCCGGAATTCCTAATTCGGGGGGGTGGAATTAAGGCCAAATTCGACCTTATAATGGAAACTTAACCCAAACTGCCCCGTAGATATCGTTCACTGGAAAGTGACCGAAATTTAGAAAAAAAAATTCTTTTTTTTTTAAAAAAGAAGAAAATTATTTTTATAAATGGATAGGCAAAAAAAAAATTTTAGGCCAAACTTTTCCGAGATATGCCCCCGGAAGTTGGTTTTAAATGATTTTTCGGAAGGAGCACTGCCGCTTGCAGAAACAAGAAACATTTATAATTTTTTCCTTTTTCTTCCATTTTTTTGTTGTTTTTTGCTATGATAATAATGTTTTTACGAATCTATTAATTTCATTCCAATTCTTGTTTAGACACAAATATTTGTTACTGAATTAGAACATACTGTCACAAACACACTTTTCACACTGATAAATAAATTTGACCCTTTTTCAATCACTTACTATTTTTTACATATATATACAAAGGGGTTTACAGGTCCTATTTAGTTTTAGAAGTCCCCCCCTGATGATACTCCAAATTTTGGTTCCGAGTGCCCCCCTGCTGACCCCAGAACGGGCCCCTTTTTATGGGGGGCCCCCGGACCTAAAGCCCAACAACTTTTTTTGGGGGGTACTTCTTTTTGGGGGAGATTAATGGTTTTGGGGCAGTTGGATAATTCGGTTTAACTTCCCCCTGGGTGGGAGCGGGGGGGTTGTGGAGTGGGGAGGTCGGGTGGGGGGCAGGGGGCTGGGAGGGAAATTTACCCCCTTTTTCCCATCTGCTTTTTGACATTTAGGGTGAATTTGCATAATTTTGGTGCTTCCCAGTCTTTATTTCATTGGGCGTTGAGATTTTAATGTCCCAAGGTGGAAAAAAAATTTTATATACCCCTGCGACTCCCCCCGCACAAGGGGAACAAAGCCTTTTTATCAGTCACCTTTTACTAAGGATATTTTTTAAGCAAAGACAACACCCCCGGTTTTCAAAGGTTGGGGTTTGGGCGGTTTTTTCGTCCGTTTGTACCATCTCGGTTTTTTGGGGTGGTTGGCAATTTTAAAAAGTTTTTTCATTTTCCCTGGAAATTAAGGGGGTCATTGGCATGGCCCCACTACACTTCCTCCAAAAAACTTTGGCATGGTTTTTTTTTTTCTTCTCACCGCCCCCCTATATCAATATTGTTCCCCGTAGGGGAAACAGCAAGGGAGGGTTTGTGGGGCCCCTTGTCT
>WNWK01054484.1:0-11547 GCA_009830355.1 Cherax destructor
ACTCACTTTACTGACTTGGTGCTTACTTTACGCTTGACTTACTGACTGACTGGACTGATTTACCTTACTAACTACTGGACTTTTTTACTGACTGATTAAAAAGTTAGACTTTTCACAAAAAAAGGCCCCTGACAAATCAAAAGCAGTGCTCTAAAAGGGTCTAGAGCAGCTGATCCCACTTCTGTTGTATAATGCTGGGGGTAAAAAGAACCATCGACTTCAGTACCAAAACCTCTACCATCACCCCCAGCCCAGTAGGGCCCGCATAACTCTCCACTCTCTTCCTTGAGAAACACCAGCACCCCACAATTTAAGTTAAGAAATACTATTATTTCTCTAGTCTTAAGCAGTAAAAACAACATAATACATCATGGCAATGAACTAAAGTTACATATTCACTTTTATTTTTGTAAGATCTGGAGGTCTAAAAGTTGTTTGGCTTTTGGGGGCTCCCAGGGACATAACCTATTTTCCCATAAGTTCTTCAGTTTATCTAACACGGCATTTGTCAGAATATAACTACCGTGTATATAAACGGTCTACTGTATCCAGCTAAACACATCAATAAATGGTTACCACACTACAAGACACACTGAGGGCAAATTTCTAGGTCTCCACCTTGACTGTAATCTTAAATTTCAGACCCACATCCAGCATATAACTAAGAAAGTTTCCAAAACAGTAGGCATCCTTTCCAAGATATGATACTATGTACCCCAAATGGCACTCCTATTTATACCACTCTCAATATACCCTTACCTCACCTATGGTGCTTTGGGATCTACCATGGCCAATCACCTTAAACCTTTAATAACCCAACACAAACCGGTGGAGTGGATGTTCACAAACTCCTGCCCCCAGACAACCACCCACCACTCTTCAAGAGATGGAACTTACTTAATATACAATATACACATTATTGTGCCTACTATTTATACAGAACATTAAACTCCAATATAAACCCTCTGCTCAAACTTCTAGACAGCTACAACAGAACACACAGGCATAACACGAGGCACAAAACACTTTTTGATATCCCTCGTGCCCGTCTCACACTATACAAAAATTCAATGCACATAAAGGGCCCAAAGATCTGGAACTCCTTGCAGAAAACCAGCAAAAGGTCCCCTCCCCATAAATCAATTTAGGATTATACTTAACCCTTTGGGGGTCCAAGGGGTCTCTCTGAAACTCGTTCTCAGGGTCCACGAATTTAAAAAAAAAAAAAAAAATATGTTTCCTTATGAAATGATAGAGAATCTTTTTCCGATCATAACACCACAAAAATTATGAAATTTGATCGAAAACTAACGGAATTATGCTTTTGCGAAGTTAGCAGTAGCCATGACACTTACACATCGGCGATTTCGCCCACTTTGAGCCCTATTTTCGGCACATTCCAATGTTTCAGTCTACTAAAAGTATAGCTATTTCGCTAGAACTCCATTTCTTCTATCGACTGAGTACAAGAAACCGCCTATTTACCAATTTCAACTACTCAAAATAGTGGTCAGAAAATGGCAATTTGGCCAATTTCACACAAATTTCAAACGATGCCAATTTCAAAATAGGGTCCATAATAAACAAGGCAGACATTCCTGGCACTAAAATAACATCTTCTCTGTTCATTTGTCACATCTCCAAGCCCCTCTTACATTACTTTTGCTTTCCATTTTGAATTTTTATTCTCACAAAAATAGAATTTACTGTTATGTATACAACTGCATCACTGTAAAAATGGTATAAATAATATCAGCGCACTTGTGCAAGAATATTAAAACTCTCCAGTTGATGTGTATTGGACGCATGGTGTGATTTGTTTACTCCTGAACATCGGCCAAAATCGAACATTTTCGCTACTTTGCGCTCTGTTTCAAGGTACTTGTCATCGTGAAACCAGTCAAAATTATCTCTATTTCTGTAATATATCATCTATTCTATAAAATGAGACTAAGAAAACGAGAATACAAGCATAAATACCATACGAAAATAGACTGCAAAGTCGCTGTTTTAAACCAAAAACACGGTCAGAGTTTTTTCCTCATTATGCAGTGTGTGGTGCAGGATTTTTTTATTCTACGCACACTGACCACACAGACCCATTCCCATCACATCTAGGCCTAACAGCCTGTTTCTGCTTGGTTTGAGGGCTAGAATTTAGGCGTACTAGTACGTCAATAACCACAGTGCGTAAAACGTACTTGTATGACCATAACCCGAAAGGGTTAAAATCATCTCATCTGTCAATAATAACCATACCACACTATGCTAATCTCTAACCAAATTTGGAGCAACTCCCAAATATTTTATTATCCCTTATCTATTAAACCATTATTACAAACCTAAAAATATATATTTGTATCATAAATTGTACTACCTCATATTAATAATTGAGTAAAATATTGAATATTTGAAGTTTGTCTAGACTTAATTAGTCTTTAAGTATAAGGTTAAGTCCGCCCAAAAAGCCTCGGCATGATAGTGGCTTTCTTTGTACCAATCAAATTATGAAATGTAAACACACCTTGTAACTTTGCAAAGAAATAAACTTTTGATTTTTATTTGACTTGATTTTAGTCGCAGTTTTTTTCCCCCATTATGAACTGTGTGCTGCAGGATTTTTATATGGTGCACACTTACCACATAGACCCATTCTCTCATATCTAGGCCCAAATTTACCGCTCACAGCTTATCTGAGTGAGCTGAGCTCATGACGTAGTACTACAGCACTGACCCGGCTTTAAAGCTGCAGAACTATGGCACGGACCCTCAAGGGGTTAAAATTGCTAAAACATAAAAAATAAGAACATTGAAATACTGTAAGCTGTACAAAAATAATTTTATAAATTTTGTATCCTTCCTGTTTCAATAAGGCACAGAGGTTGTTTGTCCTTCTCAGGTCACTAAATACAGTGGTAGTAATGGTTCCAGTATGTAAATCTGCATCATCTGGCACATCAGTTACATCATCTTCAACATAAATGTTCAACATTTCTCCAATCCTTTATCATGACAACCTATAAAAGATATGACTGTATAAAATAATAGGCAAACAGAATGATGTAGAAATAATAATTGACTTGCATGTCAGTTATAAAATAAGATCAAATCCTAGGTAAGTAAAAAAACTGAATAACAACATGTAATGTGTGGGACAAAAATATTTACAGTCAGTCTAAAGACATCCTAATACAGGTTGACTATCACTAATCTGGCATCATCCCGGACCTGTAGGGTGCTGGATTGTATTTTGCCAAACAGAGTTAGAATACACTTGATGCAACGGCGGTATTTACACATCAACGATTTTGCCCACTTCATGCCCTATTTTTGTCCCATTCCATTGTTCCAGTCGACCAGACTCATAGCTATTTCTCTAGTATTCTTTCTATTCTGTTGACTGAGTACAAGAAACTGCCCATTTACCTATTTCAACTACCCAATAAAGTGATCAGAAATCGGAAATTTGGCCAATTTCGCACAAATTTCAGAGATGCCAATTTCAAAATATGGTCCAGAAAAAACAATGCAGACATTCCTGGCACTAAAATAACATTTTCTCTGTTCATTAGTCACATCTCCAGGCCCCTCTTATAGTACGCTTGTTTTCCATTTTGAATTTTTCTCACAAAAAATAGAAGATTTACTGTTATGCAGACTACTGCATTACAGTGGGCCCTTGAAAATCGTCCATAATTCGTTCCTGAGAGTCCGCCTATTTTCAAAATGGACGACTTTCAAAACCATTTTCCCCATAAGAAATGTAAATCAAATTAATCAGTTCCAGACACCCAAAAGTATTTAAAAAATATTTTTTTTACATGAAATGTACATTTATCTACACAAAAAACAATGAGATATATAGTATAAAACAGTAATAAGTTGACACTTACCTTTATTGAAGAGTTGTTGATGTGTGGAAGAAGGAAGGAGAGGAGAGGAAGGAGGTGTTGCTAGTGTTTGGAAGGGGAATCCCCTTCCATTAACACTTCAGGTACCAAGTCCTTGCCTTCCTGCTACACTCCCTGCATCCCTGCTACACTCCCTGCATCCCTGCTACACTCCCTGCATCCCTGCTACACTCCCTGCATCCCTGCTACACTCCCTGCATCCCTGCTACACTCCCTGCATCCCTGCTACACTCCCTGCATCCCTGCTACACTCTACCACAGGGCTGGCAGTAGCTCCCTTTCTTTGGGCCCATGGTGGCTTATTTAGCAGTTACAAGCACTAAAAACAATGGAATAATGACAAAATATATGGTATGAATGTGTGGGTGGCAGTCACTCGCTGGTAAACAATGGCACACTGACGCTCAATGTGGTGTTTATGTGCCCAGACGCGTTTCAGACGACTGCCTATTTTTAAGCTAACGGACTAATATCAAGCCAATATTTTGCTGAAAAAAGTGGCCTATTTTCAAATTCGCCTATATTCAAGGGAGCCTATTTTCTAGGGTCCACTGTATTGTAATAATTGTATAAATTAATAAATAAATAATGTCAACCCATTTGTGACTGCGTATTAGACTTGCCAGTTGGACACACACTGGATATGTGACGTGATTTGCTTACTCTTGAACATGGGCAAAAATCTTACATTTCCGCTACTTTGAGCTTAAGTTCAAGGTACTTTCCGTCCAATCAAAATCATCTCTTTTTCTATAGTATATCTTCCATTCTATGAAATGAGACCAACCAAGAATACAACCATAAAAACCATACGAAAATACACTGCAAAGTTGATGTTTTACACCAAAAACACGGAAGTAGTTTTTTTTCTCATTATGCAGTGTGTGCTGCAGGATTTTTTTTATATACAGTGGACCCTCGGTTAACGAATACCCCGGAAATCGTGCAATTATGTAAGTATAATTTTGTAAGTTCTTGTGGAAGTGTAGTTTTGGGGGTCTGAAATAGACTAACCTACATGACATTATTTCTTAAGGACGTAAATTCGTTCGGTAATGGCACTTGAGCAGGCTTCTGCAATGAATTTTTTTCGTTAACCGAGGGTCCACTGTAGTGCACATCTACCACACAGACCTATTCTCTCATATGTAGGCCCAAATTTACCGGTCACAGCTTATCTGAGTGAGCTGAGCTCATTGCATCATACTATGGGACTGACAGTGGCTTCAAAGCCACCTTATCTTTAATGGACAATGTGCGGTGTTTGCTCTTTACACAACGAGAACCATTTCCTTTATTCTTTGGAACCATGGCTAGGGCTAAAAGTGAGCAGGATATAATAATAAATGGAGAAAAAGAAATTGGAATGACTTATGCAGCAAGTAGCACCATCAAACAGTAGCAGCAGGTTGGTGCGGCGACCCCAGAAATTTGAAATTATGCTAGCCGAAATTAGTGCTGGATTACTGATGGAACAGAATTAGTGATGGACGATCTGTATATATGAACACAATAATAATGATGTTTATTTCTTTTAGCAACATCTGCCACATTGCCAAAAACAAGATAAGGAAAAACCTCATAAAATTGGGATGTTTAAATGTGCGTGGATGTAGTGCGGATGATAAGAAAGAGATGACTGCTAATGTTATGAATGAAAAGAAGTTGGATGTCCTGGCTTTAAGCGAAACAAAGCTGAAGGGGGTAGGCGAGTTTCAGTGGGGAGAAATAAATGGGATTAAGTCAGGAGTATCTGAGAGAGTTAGAGCTAAGGAAAGGGTAGTAATAATGTTGAAGGATCAGTTATGGAGAGAGAAAAGGGAACATAAATGTATAAATTCAAGGATTATGTGGATTAAAATAAGGGTCGGATGTGAAAAGTGGGTCATAATAAGTGTATGCACCTGGAGAAGAGAGGAGTGTAGAGGAGACAGAGATTTTGGGAGATGTTAAGCAAGTGTGTAGGAACTACTGAGCCAAGTGAGAGTAATCGTGGTAGGGGACCTAAATGCTAAAGTAGGAGAAGCGTTTAGAGAGGGGGTGGTAGGTAAGTTTGGAGTACCAGGTGTAAATGATAATGGGGAGCATTTGATTGAACTTTGTATAGAAAGGGGTTTGGTTATAGGTAACACATATTTTAAGAAAAAGAGGATAAATAAGTATACAAGATATGATGTAGGGCAAAATGACAGTAGTTTGTTGGACTACATATTGGTAAATAAAAGACTGTTGGGTAGACTTCAGGATGTACATGTTTATACAGGGGCCACAGATATATCAGATCACTTTTTAGTTGTAGCTACAGTGAGAGTAAAAGATAGATGGGATACAAGGAGAATGGAAACAGCAAGTAAGAGAGAAGTGAAGATTTATAAACTAAAAGAAGAGGTGGTTAGGGTAAGATATAAACAACTGTTGGAGGACAGATGGGCTAGTGAGAGTATAGGCAGTGAGGTAGAAGAGGTATAGGGTAAATTTAAGAATATAGTGCTAGTGTTCAGCAGAAGTTTGTGGTTATAGGAAAGTGGAGTGGGTGTGGGAGGGAAGAAGAGCGATTGGTGGAATGATGATGTAAAGAGAGTAGTAAGAGAGAAAAAGCTAGCATATGAGAGGTTTTTACAAAGTAGAAGTGATGCAAGGAGGAGGAGTATATGGAGAGAAAAAGAGAGGGTAAGAGAGTGGTAAAGCAGTGTAAAAGAGAGCAAATGAGAGGGTGGTGAGATGTTATCAACAAATTTTGTTGAAAATAAGAAAAAGTTTTGGAGTGAGATTAACAAGTTGAGAAAGCCTAGGGAAAAAATGGATTTGTCAGTTATTAAATGGAGAGTTAAAGGTATCGGGAAAATGGAGGGAATATTTTGAGGAATTGTTAAATGTTGATGAAGATAGGAAGCTGTGATTTCGTGTATAGGGAAAGGAGGAATAACATCTTATAGGAGTGAGGAAGAACCAGTTGTGAGTGTGGGGAAGTTCGTGAGGCAGTGAGTAGAATGAAAGGGGTAAAGCAGCTGGGATTGATGGGATAAAGATAGAAATGTTAAAGGCAGGTGGGGATATAGTTTTAGAGTGGTTAGTGTTTTATTTAATAAATGTATGGAAGAGGGTAAGGTACCTAGGGATTGGCAGAGAGCATGCATAGTTCCTTTGTATAAAGGCAAAGGGGACAAAAGAGTGTAAAAATTATAGGGGAATAAGTCTGTTGAGTATACCTGGTAAAGTGTATGGTAGAGTTATTATTGAAAGAATTAGGAGTAAGACGGAGAGCAGGATAGCGGATGAACAAGAAGGCTTTAGGAAAGGTAGGGGGTGTGTAGACCAAGTGTTTGCAGTGAAACATATAGGTGAACAATATTTAGATAAGGGTAAAGAGGTGTTTGTGGCATTTATGGATTTGGAAAAGGCATATGATAGGGTGGATAGGGGGGCAATGTGGCAGATGTTACAAATGTATGGAATAGGAGGTAGGTTACTGAAAGCGGTGAAAAGTTTTACGAGGATAGTGAGGCACAGGTTAGAGTATGTAGGCGAGAGGAGATTATTTTCCAGGAAAAGTAGGCCTTAGACAGAGATGTGTAATGTCACCGTGGTTGTTTAATATATTTATAGATGGAGTTGTAAGAGAAGTGAATGCTTGGGTGTTGTCAAGAGGTGTGGGGTTAAAAGATAAAGAATCTAACACAAAGTGGGAGTTGTCACAGTTGCTCTTTGCTGATGACACTGTGCTTTTGGGGGATTCTGAAAGAAGTTGCAGAGGTTGGTGGATGAGTTTGGTAGGGTATGTAAAGAAGGAAATTAAAAGTGAATATAGGAAAGAGTAAGGTGATGAGGATAACAAAAAATTAGATAACGGAAGATTGGATATCAGATTGGAGGGAGAGAGTATGGAGGAGGTGAATGTGTTCAGATATTTGGGAGTGGATGTGTCAGCAGATGGGCATATGAAGGATGAGGTGAATTATATAATTAACGAGGGGAAAAAGGTGAGTAGTGCACTGAGGAGCTTGTGGAGACAGAGAACTTTATCCATGAAAGCAAAGAGGGGAATGTATGAGAGTATAGTTATACCAACACTCTTGTATGGGTGTGAGACATGGGTTGTGAATGTTGCAACAAGGAGAAGGCTGGAGGCAGTGGAGATGTCATGTCTGAGGGCAATGTGTGGTGTGAATATAATGCAGAGAATCCGTAGTTTGGAGATTAGGAGGAGGTGTGGGATTACCAAAACTATTTTCCAGAGAGCTGAGGAGGAGTTGTTGAGATGGTTTGGACATATAGAGAGGATGGAACAAAATAGAATGACTTTGAGAGTGTATAAATCTGTAGTGGAGGGAAGGCGGGGTAGGGGTCGGCCTAGAAAAGGTTGGAGGGGGTAAAGGAGGTTTTGTGTGTGAGGGGCTTGGACTTCCAGCAAGCGTGCGTGAGCGTGTTAGATAGGAGCGAATGGAGACAAATGGTTTTTAGGACTTGACGTGCTGTTGGAGTGTAGGCAAGGTAATATTTATAAAGGGTTTCAGGGAAACCGGCAGGCTGGACTTGATTCCTGGAGATAGGAAGTACAGTGCTGGCACTGTTTTGCAGCTGTAGTGTAAGCATGCCTCTGGCAAGACAGTGATGGAGTGAATGATGATGAAAGTTTTTCTTTGTCGGGCCACACTGCCTTGGTGGGAAACGGCCGATGTGTAATAAAAAAAATAATTCTTTTAGCTATACAGATAATGTAGTTTAAGTTAATTGATACATTATGTAGTAGGCACAAAGAAAGCCACTAATTGTTGTGCAATGCATTCTGGGCAACTAATCATAAAGCTCACATGCTACTTAACCCTTTGAGTGCCGTCACATAGAACAACTTCATTGAGGCCAGGGTCCCTCATGTAGTTCTACATCATGAAGAACTAAAGGTACAATACCATGACTGGAACAAACAAATAACCCGCACAAAGGAGAGAGAAGCTTACAACAATTTTTCAGTCCGTCTTTGACCATTTACAAAGTCACTTGTAAATGGTCCAAGACAGACTGAAAGGTCGTCATAAGCTCCTCTCTCATATGTTCAGGTTATTTGTGTATTTTACATCATGATCTCAGCTCACTCAGATAAGCTGTAAGTGGTAAGTTTTAGCCTAGATATGGAAGAATGGGTCTGTGTGGTGAATGTTCCCATTATAAAAAAGATCCTGCCCCTTGCAGTGTATGATGGGAAAAGCAAATTCCGACCATTTATACAGTTTAAAATAGCGAATTTGTGGTGTTTTCTTGGATGGTTTTATTGGCTGTTATTTGGTATCATTCAATAGAACAGAAGACATACTATTGAAATACGTAGAGATTATTTTGGTTGGTTTCAGGCATGGAGTATCTTGAAATTCAGCACAAATTAGTGGAAATATTCCACTTTGCCAATTTTCCTGAGGACAGGTAAGGCCCCTTACACCTCTAGTCTGTTTTAAGGGTTTTTAATAGGTCTGAATCAATTATTGGGACACCATAAACCATGACTAATCCTGATTATAATTTATTATCTGTGAAATAGAGGAAATCTATTTTGTGTGATTATGAATTCAACACGGAAGGCAAGTATAATATAGGAGAGGCCTGGGGATGTGGTTAACCCATTAACTGTCCAAACGTATATAGTATACATTAGTACCGCTACTGCCCCAAACGTATATTTACGTTTTATTTTTCCTGCCTCAAATTTGGCACGATTGGCCTGAGATGCCTGGTCAGCATAGAATGGGTCTTAATGTCACTGTAAGCCAGTGATAGTTCATGATGTAACCGTTACTCTAACGGATACAGGTCCGAGGCCTCCCCTTTTTGAATGCGAGTGCCCGCTTCCCAGTGAGGCAGTTACTAGCCAGATTCAGTGTAGGACAGACGTAGGCCTATGGCTCTGAGATTTCCTCCCTATATATTTCGACCTCATTATACCAAATTACCATCCCAATCTCGTCTGTTCATTACCCAATCTACGAAAGAACCCCACAACAAAATGGTGGCAGCTTGTGGGCGTGGATTTAGGGTATTTAAGAATATTTAAGAAGACATTGCCAGTGTTTGAAGCATCCAGCCACCTCCCCAAAGCCAGCATCTACCACTGCCATCACCTACCATCAACCGGTGATGTCATCAAGCCAAGACTCTTCTGAACCAGTTTCTCCAGTCTTCTGGCTCCCTAATTGCAAGTAAACCTTCAAAAGAATTGATCTGGGTTTTGCAATTAAGCAACAAGTAAGCCAACTTATGGGAGAGAGCCGAGTTATCACCATGCCTGCAGTCATCCAGTCTGTCTCTTGTCATCCATTCTCGTCTTACTGCTGTGTGCAAGTACAAGCATTCAAGTCCACCAGTCTAGAGGGCTTAAGCCAGCTTCTTCAGGAAAGCCAGACATACAAATAAGCCAGTACGTCTTCAGCAAAGCCATTTCTTGAGTATTGTCTCCAATCGCCCTGTGCTACCAGTTGAACTATTGTCAGAGTGTTATTCATCATTCCTGTGGCTTATTGTACAAAAGGCTTGAGTTAGTGAGTGTTTCCAAGGCCGTGAGACTTAGGTGTACTGCAAACCCGTGACGTCATACGCGCGCGCCCAGTAACCAATCACGCAGGAGCTCACTCGCTAGTACGCCAACCGCTACACCACCAGCCAAACAAAAACACCACTCACTACTCCTCAAAGTTCTCACTAGTGAGGCTATTTCTACCCTATCTTGGGTTCCCAGCATCGTTATTTCGGCTCAGGTGCGGGTGAAGACCCAGAAGTGTTATAGCGCCTGCATTAAGGCCCGGCACTTGAGTTCATCGATGCGCTACTTCCTCAAAAATCGCCAGCAGCCGTCAGCAGCTCCCAAGAATCAAATTCTCCCCCCTAAAACTCACCGTTCATTCATTAGAGAATTCTGTTATAAACATTGCGTTGTGAGACATTTCTGCAGTGAATTTTCTTAGTGACATTTGTGTTCTCCAGTGTTTACCATATTTTTGTTCCCAAAAATTTTTTTTTGTCTCTCCGTTTCTCCCCCGTTAATGTCTTATTTCATATTTATATTCTTTGTGTTATTCTCTACACCTGCAGTAAGTACGTTTTTTGTACCCATTTTATTCTGTGCCTTGTGTACAGTATAATATTTTTCCCGTTCCTCAGTGCAGTAATTAAGTCATTTATTAATTCTGTAGAGTTCCATATTATTTCAGTGTTGTGTCATTATTTCTGTGTTGTGTCTTATTATTTTCTTGCCCTTTTAATTTTTTTCCCTCATTGCATTGCCCTTCTCTCTTTATGCAAATTCTGTGCAATAGTTCTTTCAATGTTTATGCCCCAGTGTCCCTAGTTGCATATTTCATTTGTGTACTCACTCATCTATCCCTACCTCACATATGCCATTTGTGCATGGGATCAACAGCAATTACCCACCAAACCAATAATCCCAAAAAAAAGCCGCAGTAAAATTATCCCCAATCCAATTTGGAGCCCCCCACTCTTCAAAAAACCTAAACCTATTCACTGTTCAGAACATCCTCCTATCTGCTACCTACATTTATAGAACCTTAAATTCCCAAATTTAACCCCGAGCTAAAACATTTTTGCGTTGTGACAGGACCCATAACATAATACCCCACATAAAAACCCCTTT
>WNWK01054485.1:5000-11547 GCA_009830355.1 Cherax destructor
TTCTTGCAGTTCTTGATGAACACGGAGTTCCATGAGTCTGGGCCTGGAGCGGAGTGCATGGGCATATCATTTATTGCCTTTTCGAATTCATGTGGCATCAGGGTAATGTCAGATAGGCATGCATCTGCCAAGTTCTGTGGCACTCTCATAAAAAATTCATTTAGGTCTTCGACTTTCAGTCTGGTTAGCAGCTCGCTAAAAACTGAGTCATACTGGGACTTTAGTAACTCACTCATTTCCTTGCTGTCATCTGTGTAGGACCCATCCCGTTTAAGTAGAGGCCCAATACTGGATGTTGTTCTCGACTTTGATTTGGCATAAGAAAAGAAATACTTTGGGTTTCTTTCAATTTCATTTATGGCTTTCAGTTCTTCCTGCGTTTCTTGATTCCTGTAACATTCATTTAGTTTTAATTCGATGTTTGCTATTTCTCTGACCAGCGTCTCCCTACGTATTTCAGATATATTGGCCTCTTGTAGTCGCTCCGTTATTCTCTGCCTTCGCCTGTATAGGGAGCACCTCTCTCTTTCTAGTTTACATCTTCTCCTTCTTTTCCTTAATGGAATTTGCCTTGAGCAAACCTCATGTGCCACAGAGTTAATTTGTTCTACACATAGGTTAGGATCTGTGATGCTTAGGCTATCTTCTTAGTTTATTGAAGTTGAATTTGGAGAAGGCCCCCTCGCAGCTGATCATATTTTGTCGATCTGGGGCTCCCCGCATACATGTCTGGACCTCTATTATGTTGTGATCCGAGTATATTGTTTTTGATATGATGACATTTCGTACTCGCCTATTTGTGGTTGAAATCCCCCAGGAGCAAGATGTTTGGGGCAGGAGCTGGAAGATTTTCCAGACAGTGGTCAATTTTCAGAAGCTGTTCCTGGAATTGTTGGGATGTTCCATCCGGAGGCTTGTATACAACTACGATGACCAGGTTTTGATTCTCGATCTTTATTGCTAATACTTTAACTACATCATTTGAGGCATTTAGTAGTTCTGAACATATAAGTGACTCTGTGATATACAGACCAACCCCCCCTTTTTGCCCGTTCACTCTGTCACATCTGTATAGGTTTTAGCCCGGGATCCATATTTCATTGTCCAAGTGATCTCTTATGTGGGTCTCTGTGAAAGCCGCAAACATAGCATTTGACTCTGTAAGCAGTCCACGGATGTAAGGTATCTTGTTGTTTGTTGCTGGCTTTAGACCCTGTATATTTGCAAAGATGAATGTCGTTGGATTGGTGGTATTTGTGGTATGAAGGGGTCTTTTTTTCCTGGCACTAATATCTGTTGTGTTGGAGTTGAGGCCATTGACTGTGATTCCACTCCAGAAATTATTGCAGTTGGTGTACGATTTCTGTCATTTCCTGCCAGCTTTTTTTCCTTCCTGGCACTAAAAAACCTCTCTCTCCAGAGTGGCTGTGGCTACCCAGGTTTTGCCATGGTCTGGATGTGCCGTCTTGTACCCTTTAGGTGGTATGCCTGGCAATATAAGTTATAGCACTGTCTTTCCTGAACTGATGAGTGGCACATTTCAGGGTGGAAAAGCTTACAGGACGGGAGGTTGCATTTTCCTGTTTTCATATGGGCACGGCATTTTCTGGGGTGATCATAATTGCATGTCCCATCTGATTTCCCAGATATTCCATGCCTGCAGATACCAAGTGCATAATAGTATTCACACAGGCCTGGTTTCCGTTTGCCCTGGTTTTTTGTGACTGTGTTCCCCATTGTATTCCCTATTGGTGGGTGTGTTCCTGTCTCGTTTCTATCTTCGGCACTAGTGCTAACAATGGAGCCTTCATCAGTTTCTAGTAATTTATCTTCAGTATTTCCCGGGGCATCCCCCTGTTTACTATCTACCATGGTATTGCTAGTTTGTAACATTGGTTTTTGTGTGTCCTTGTCTACACCTGTTTCCCCACTGGAGCTCCTGTCCCCCTTCAGGTCACCATCATTTATTTCTCCATTCTTATAGTTACTGTCTACCAGGGCACCATCTGTACCTACCTGGAGTCTACCTGGAGAGAATTCCAGGGGTCAACGCCCCCGCGGCCCGGTCTGTGTACCAAGGGCGATAGCACCATCTGGCCCAGATTTTTTACTTTTCCAACTGTTATAGAGTGCTGTCATGTTTTTTATGAAGGCCGATTTGATGTTGTCATCTTTTAACATCAATGTGATTTTATTCCACAGTTCGGTCTCATTCGGGCATACCCAAAAACACTTCCCTGGTTTAATATCTCAGTGTAGTTGATTCCTGAATGCTAGCACAAGGGGCGTGGCTCCATTTACCACAGAAGTTGCATGTAATCCATCCAGTGGAACGTTTGTTTGTTTGGTTGCATATTACACAGAATTTCATGATTGATTTTGTTGGTTGTTTTACTGTATATTCTACTAATAGTTTCCCTGAAGTGGTGATCTGCCTTTTTGTATCGTATCTATTTTATTTGCATGTGTAAGTGTTTGGACAATCTTACCGCTTTAAGTTATTGTTATTGTTTGGGTGTTTGATAAGGCCACCTAAAACCCCGTCCGCTTATTGAATCCGGACAAGGATACCAGTTTTGAATCCGGTCATTTGTTCCCTTATTTCTTGGATCTGACGCAATCCAGTATCACTTATTTAATGGATCCTGTAGGGATATTTTGGGTTACTCGAGACAGTCCACTGGAAGATGATTAAACAGAGTAATAATGATCAGTTTGATACAAAAAGTTTAACTTGCGTCTTGGAGAAAAAATCCAGTACTTCTGGCAGCTCCTACTATGATGGATGGCCGTACCTCTGGCACTTTGGTTTACCTCTGGCATCCTGTTTACTTCTGGCACCCTGGTTAACCTCACCCTGGTTTACCACCTGGGGTTTTAGGCACTTATGGATCACTTTATTGGGTTTAGTTTTTCTAGTTTTTTCTACTTCCACCACAAACTGCTGTTTTTCACTATGGTTGACTGGATGATATACGGACTTATGTTGTTGAAATCGTTCACTGACAACTCGACACTGTTTATCGTATTTTTTTGAGCTGGACAATTTACGTATTTTCTCAAGATTGTGCACCTATTCGTATTTCGATAGAAATTCTTTTATATCAATGTAATCACTAGATTTTGGTCAGGTACACTAGCAGATTAAAATTATCAATACAGCTGACCTGCGTGGTAAGGACCCGACGACCGCTGGCAACTGATTTCAAACACGAAACTCGTTAGGCCTAACACTTCACTTTAACATTTATTAACTTATCTGTATACTACGGCACCACTGTGATATTCACTATAACAGTTATATCTACCTTATTTTCAGGGATACTTTCTTTCCTCTGACAAATATTTGTTCTCTTTTGTTATTTCACACGAACTTAGGCCTAAGTTCCCCTCTGGGAGTATGGCACTGCTGTGTTCTTGTACACTAATTCCCATTTTTTGGACTCGGTATAACTGTTTTCTGCCTGATTAGTTCCGAGCACTGGAGGAATGTACCTTATAAGATCACTGGCACAGTTTTAAAGTTCTAGCACGTTAAAGAGACCATGAAAAACACGAAAAAAACACGGAGCAAGGCGGACACGGCGGCTATCTACACACTACACAGACGAGTTACAAAGAGTACAAGAGAATGGATTATTTTATTAGATAATGCTATAGAAACAAAGTTAGCTTAGGATGCATTATTTATAACAGGTTTATACATTTATGAGATATAAGTTTCAACATTTGCATTAGATTAAGTTTGAGAAATTATTGTTCTTTGAGCAATTATGTAAGGGGTTTTGATGAACTACTCTTATGCAATATTGTAATAATTGTATAAGCACTATCAGTGCATTTGTAAACAAATATTAGACCCACCAGTAGACGTGTATTGGTCGCTTGATGTGATTTGTTTACTCTTGAAAATCAGCAAACATTTCTGCTACTTTGAGCTCAATTAGAAGCTATTTTCAGTACTAAAACCAATCAAAATCATCTCTATTTCTGTAATATATCTTCCATTCTATCAAATGAGACCAAGAAACCGTGATTACAATCGTAAAAACCACATGAAAATACACCACAAAATTGCTGTTTTAATCAAAAGCACAGTCAGTTTTTTTCTCATTATGCACTGTGTGCTTCAGGATTTACTTTATATGGGGCACACTTACCACATAGATGCATTCTCTCATATCTAGGCCCAAATTTACCGATCACAGCTTATCTGAGTGAGCTGAGCTCATGGAGTAGATCTACGGTTTGGACCCTGTAGAATTCCACTGGAACGGAAAATTGATTTGATGTACGAGCAAATTGAGTTACGAGCTAGGTCACGGAATGGATTAAACTCGTAAGTCAAGGTTCCACTGTATATACTGTATATTAAACAGCACATTTCTCATAAATTTATTATTGTAAGATTAGAAATAGTCCTTGAAGATTACAGTTAATGACATTTTTATGTATAACCACATTGATGAAATGTCATTATTGCTATGACCAAATGTAAACAATGTGTGTGTGCTTCATTTTTAACATTATTTCTTTGCTACCACAGGGTGCATCCAAACTCACCAAAGAGGACATCGAGAGGGTTTTTGCTTTATACGACAGGGTGAGTTTTTTCTTTGTGTTTCTGTGTATGTCTGGCTGTGGTTCTGTTAGTTACCATTTTGTCCTAGGCACATGTCGATTAGACACTAGGCCTGTTATATGTGTGTGTGTGTAAGGAAACACTTTGAAATGTTTCCGCCCCGCTGGGAATTGAACCCGGGCCCTCCGTGCGTGAAGCGAGAGCTTTATCCACCAGGCCACCGGGGCTGTGTGTGTGTGTGTGTGTGTGTGTGTGTGTGTGTATGTATGTTTGGCTGTGGTTCTCTGTGTTTTGACTGATTCTGTGTGTTGTGTGTGTTTGACTGTTATCCTGTCATTAACTCTCAAATTATTGGTAACATTGTTTCTGGTACAAAGGAATGGAACATTTAGGTACACTGTGTTGGAGACATGGTATTGCTCTGTGACCAGGCAGCACATGCATCATGCAAGCAATGTCTCCAGGAAACTCATGATTATGCATGTAATTGTAACTAGAATAAAACATCTCTGACAATGCTTGTATCTTTCATTGAGTGTAAAGTTCGATATTTTTTATTTAATAAAAGCAGATGAATGTTAAGGTGTGCCTGCATGTTTACTTTTGTGTGTGTATGTGTAGTGCTTGCATGGACTCAAATTAGACAAGTGTAGCTTTAGAAAGGATATAGGAAAGTATTGGTTTGGAAATAAGGTAGTTGATGAGTGGAACAGTCTGCCTAGAAGGGTTATTGAAGCTAAAACCTTCAGTAGTTTCAAATTTAGGTTGGATACATATATGAGTGAGAGGGGTTAGATTTGAGTGGGATTTGCCCATGAGTAAATAGAATTATCAAAGCTTATCGCTTGGGTAGCGTTGAAAATTTGGTCCACACTATGGTCCCACATCATCAATTGGGTCTGGTTGATGGGTACTTTCACTGGTACCATCCATTTCATACAAGCCAAACAGTATCTGAAACTGAGAAAAAGCTCCGAGGGAAGCATCACCATTCTCCCAAACCAATAGCTCAGAGATTCCAGAGTGCTTCCCCACTCAGCAGTTACAAAGAGAGGGGTCCTCTCATCCCAGATGTTAGTATTGTCTATACTACAGGCTTGCATCATTGTCTTTAGGGTCTGATGGAAGTTCTCTATTTTCCCTTGAGATGGAGGGTGATAGATAGCTGAAAAGTTAGGCTTTACATGAAAAAGAACTTCATCAAAGCCCTTAAGACTACATGAGCTGTCATCTTATATAGAGGGACGGCTTCCAGGTACCTGGTAGTAGAGCAATTTGTTGTGAGTAAATAATCATTTCCCATTCTGGTCCTTGGGACTGGACCAACTCATCTACTATCAGCTTGCTGGAGGGTCCACCTGGTGCTGAAATAGGCTGAAAGGGAACAGGTTTAATACATGGGCAAGGTTTCCCTATGAATTGACAGACATGATAGGTCTTACTATTTTCTTCCACAGTCTCCCACAGCTGAGGCTTAAAGAAATGCCTGGAAACCTTGGACATCATCATCATTTGGTGACAAAACACTTGTTCTCCTTCCCTTGGTACTACAAACAGAGGCAACTTTGTAAAAGTTTCCTCTCTGAAATGAAAGCACTTATTAAATTGTGAAACTGCTTCCTCAGCCACAGCTGAGGCTCTGCTCAGTGTGACATCATTCTCCTGTACAGAAATTAAATGCACCTTAGTAGATGCAGCCTCTCTCACACTCCTGAACTGATCTATGCTCCAATCATGCTCAGCTCTGGCTGGAACATCCTTTTCTTCAGTTGACTGCAGTTCAACATCAGAAAACAGTGTTTCCAGACTTAAGCCCTTATCATCCTCATGAGAAATATCATAAAGACTATTTATAGCATGATCATGAGCCATACTTCTCATGGTGGAACCAGTAGGAGAAGGTCTGGAAGGGTCTCTCTAGCCTTCTCCTCCCAAACTTTGGGACTGGGTTTCCCCTAACTAGTT
>WNWK01054486.1:0-11547 GCA_009830355.1 Cherax destructor
AGCTATTTCTTAACCCGAACCCTTATTTCCCATAAGAAATTATGTAAATACAATTAATCCGTTCCACAAAAAAAAATCACCAAAAATAAAATATAAATAACATTTACTTACCTTTATTGAAGAGACTTGCAGGCATCTGGAAGATAGGGATGATGACAGGGGCAGGGTGTTAGTGGCTGGAAGGGGAATCCCCCTCCAAAAGGACTTCAGGTGTCAAAGCCCTCTCTGGGGTTACTTCCCTTCTTGGTCTTTTAATGCCACTAGGACCAGCTTGAGAGTCACTAGAACTCTTCTTAGAAAAATAACTGTCCAGTCCTCTGTTTCTGGCGACTCTTCAACACTTTCCTGAAGTGCAACATGGCTCTGTCACTGAAGTGGTTGCACAGAAGGCTCATTTCAGCTTGCTCAGGGTGGTGTCTTTCAACAAATGTCTGCAACCTACTCCACATAGAACACATTTCCTTAATCTCTGAAGAAGGCACCTCCTTCAGCTGTGGTCTGTTGCTGTTCCAGATGAAGCTCTTCAGTTGTTAGCTCTATCCTGTGCTCCTCCACCAACTCTTCCACATCCTCACCACTCACCTCCAACCCCAGGCTGTTCCCCAATTCCACAATATCTTCCACAACAGGCACAGGGTCGTCAGGGTCAGGGTCAGCCTCAAATCCTTCAAAATCCCTCTGATGGACACAATCCGACCACAGTGGTCTCCAAGCAGAGTTCAAAGTCCTGGAAGCCACTCCCTCCCAAGCCTTACCTATAAAGCCTATGCAATGCACGATAGTGAAGTGATCTTTCCAGAACTCTCTTAGGGTCAATGCAGTGTCTGAGGTCACATCAAAGCACTTCTGAAACACTGCTTTGGTGTACAGTTTCTTGAAGTTGGAAATGACCTGCTGGTCCATGGGCTGGATGAGAGGAGTGGTGTTAGGAGGCAAGAACTTCACTCTGATGAAATTTAAGTTGTCAGGCAACAACTCTTGCAAGTTGTGAGGATGAGCAGGAGCATTGTCCAGTACCAGGAGGCACTTGAGTCCCAATTTCTTTTCCAGGAGGTATTTCTTCACACTAGGCCCAAACACTCCAGTCAACCATTGCTTGATTCAAGACTCTTCTCAAAAATCACCTACTCACCCTATACTAAATACTCATATTGTAACAAACTTTCAAACCCAATGTTACTTTACTTAAGATAATCTCAGTTTTATATTGTCATCCTCCTTAACACTTGTTGCAATTTCATATCATCATATTATGATATTGTCATTTAAAATAGTATAGAATCATCATTTTGTTAATTTGAAATAAAATATATAACTAGAAGAAACTCAATAAATTTCTCTAGTATTGTTATTTTACTAGTATAGCATCAACATATTGTAACTTGAAATAAAATATACAACTAGAATAAACTCAACCAATTTCTCTAGTATTGTCTTTTAACCCTTTGACTGTTTTGGACGTATATATACGTCTTACGAGCCAATGTTTTGGACGTATTTATACGCCTAAATTCTAGCGGCCTCAAATCAAGCAGGAGAAAGCTGGTAGGCCCACATGTGAGAGAATGGGTCTGTGTGGTCAGTGTGCGCAGTATAAAAAAAATCCTGCAGCAAGCAGTACATAATGAGAAAAAAAAAACTGACCGTTTTTTTTAATTAAAACGCCGTCTTTGAGGTGTATTTTCGTATAGTATTTATGGTTGTATTCTCTTTTTCATGGTCTTATGTGATAGAATGGGAAACATATTACAGGAATAGAGATGATTTTGATTAGTTTCATGATGTAAACGATCTTGAAATTGAGCTCAAAGTAGCGGAAATGTTTGATTTTTGCCAATGTTCAAAAGTAAACAAATCACACCATGCGTCCAATACACATCAATTGGTGAGTAATATTCTTTCACAAGTGCACAGATATTGTTTATACAGTTTTTACAATAATGCAATAGTCTGCATAACAATAAATCTTCTATTTTTTGTATGAATAAAAAATCAAAATAGAAAGCAAGAGTAATGTAAGAGGGGCCTAAAGACATGACTAATGAACAGATAACATCTTATTTTAGTGCTAGGGATGTCTGCATTGTTTATTCTGGACCCTATTTTGAAATTGACATCTTTTTTATTTTGGAAGAAATTGGCAAAATTGCCATATTCTGACCACTTTATTGGGTAGTTGAAATCGGTAAATTGGTGATTTCTTGTACTCAATCGATAGAACAAATGGAGTTCTAAAGAAATAGCTATGAGTTTGGTCGACTGTCCCAATGGAATTGGCCTAAAATAGGGCTCAAAGTCGGCGAAATCGCCGATGCGTATATATCACTGACATTGCTAACTTTGCGAGAGCGTAATTCCGTAACTTTTCAATCAAATTTCATACTTTTGGTGTCATTACAATCGGGAAAAGATCCTCTATCATTTCATAAGAAAAAATAATTTTTTTTTTCCAAAATTTTCCGACATAGAATGACAGTTTCAGAATGGGGCCTCCGACAGTCAAAGGGTTAATAGTATGTATAATCATATTGTAATTTGAAATAATATATAACTAGAATAAACTCAATCAATTTCTCTAGTATTAAGTACTTATTGAATAAGTCTTTAGAATAAGCTGCCCCTAATGCCATGGCATGCCAGTGGCTCTCCTTGCATTACAGTTTTATAATTGTAACTACCAATAACTATGTATACTTGTAACTTGCATCAAAATAAAAATATTATTATATTATTATTATTATTATTGAAAATCTCCGTAGTGACCCATGCCTTGGTGTTAGCCTTCCAATGCACACACAATTTATTCTTGTTAACATTGTGTTTCTTGAAGGCTCTGGGATTTTCTGCGTGATACACCAGTAAAGGCTTCACTTTAAAATCACCACTGGCATTGGCACACATCATAAGAGTTAGCCTGTCTTTCATAGGCTTGTGTCCTGGCTGTGCCTTTTCCTCCTGAGTAATGAAGGTCCTGTTGGGCATTTTCTTCCAAAACAGGCCTGTTTCATCACAATTAAACACTTGTTGGGGTTCAAATTTTTCAGTGTCTACGAACCCCTGGAATTCCTGCACAAATTTTTCAGCTGCACGTTTGTCTGAGCTGGCTGCCTCACAACACTGTGTATGCCACTACATTTCTTAAACCTCTCAAACCAGCCTTTGCTGGCTTTAAAAATCACTCGCCTCACCACTGGTTGCAGGCATTGTCTTGACAAGATCTGCGTGCAACTTCCTTGCCTTTTCACAAATTATCGCCGTGGAAATACTATCACCTGCTATCTGTTTATTGTTTATCCACACCAACAACTTCTCAACCTCATCCACTGTTTTCGATCTATTTTTCGTTACCGTATCAACCCCTTTTGCAACATTAGCTTCCTTGATCTCATTTCTCTTTGCCAGGAGAGTGCCAATAGTAGATGCACTTTTCTTGTATACATCCTGGCAAGCTCACTCAGACATACGCCACTCTCATATTTTTCTACAATCTCTTTCTTCAGTTCGATGGTGTTCCTCACTCTCTTTACCACAAGGGTGCCACACTAGGAAGCTTCTTTGGACCCATGGTGACTTATTTCACAGTGACAATCACTAAATCACCAATAAACACAACACATTTATTGTGAATGTTTGAAAGAGCACGCTAGGTAATGTTCTCTCAATGGTAAACAACACTTCACTGGCGTCCTGCGCGGACCAGGCGGACAGGTCTAATACGTTTTGCTAACTGAGCTTTTTTCGTTTTCCGATTTTTTTGTTATCTAAACCTTTCGTAATCCGGGGGTTCACTGTACTTTCACCAACATCACACCTCAACAAGTGGAAAGAGACAACTGTGGCTGAGATGTATCATTTCTTTGCCACAATAATGCTTATGACACATGTGTATAAGCACCGTGTCAAATCATACTGGTCGACAGACCACCTGATTGCAACACCAGGTTTCAGTGATATAATATCAGTGAATCGATTTGTGATACTGTTACGTATGCTACACTTCTCAGACAAAACCAGGCCTGACAGAAATGACAGGTTATATAAGATTAGGAATGTGTTTCTGTATCTGAAAGAGAAATTTAATATGCATTTTTATCCCTTCAGGAAGCTTGTTATTGACGAGTCACTGATTCTGTTCAAAGGTAGACTGTTGTTCAAGCAGTATATACCAAGCAAGAGGAAACGCTTTGGTATAAAGTTGTTTGTGCTCTGTGATTGCTACAGTGGTCTTGTATTGGATATTATTGTGTACACTGGAAGTTATACATTGCAAGATACAAGGAGGTTATTGGGTATCTCTGGTGATGTGGTTAGAACAATGATGGAACCATATTTTGGTAAAGGGCATATATTATATACTGATAACTGGTACACAAGCCCCTCCCTCAGTGATTTTTTGCAAGTGAACTTCACAGATGTTAGTTAGTTACCATTTTGTCCTAGGCACATGTCGATTAGACACTAGGCCTATTGTATGTATGTGTGTGTGTGTAACGAAACACTTCGAAATGTTTCGGCCCCGCCGGGAATTGAACCCGAGCGATGTGTGCGGTACAGTGCGTGCAAATCGTAAGCATATGCCTAGGTTCAATGCAGGCACTCAAAGAGGTCAGGTGCAGGCGTTTGCTGCCAATGACATCATGGCATTTCGGTGGCATGACAAACGAGATGTCACACTGTTGTCATCAATTCACCCTAATGAAATGACAGACACTGGCAGGGTGAGTAGAGAGACCAATGAACCCATTCTAAAACCTGCAGCTGTGATTGACTACACCCTCAATATGCACTTAGTGGACAAATGTGATATGCAGATTGTGTTCGCAAGAGTTATAAGTGGTACATAAAACTCTTTTTTCACATTCTGGACATTACCATGCTCAATGCTTATAATATTTATAAGTTGAAGACCACAAACAAACCACCATATGGCAAATTTTGTTTGTCTGTCATCAGACAAATAATATTCAAGTACCAAGGAACAACACCTGCAAGAAAACCGCCCAACACCAAGTTATCAACACCTACCCTCTCGTCTGAGGCCTGGTGAACACTTCCTAACAAAACTGCCTGCTACTGCTTTCAAGAAAAAGGCTCAGAAGAGGTGTTTTGTCTGTGCACATACAAAAAAATGCCCACAACAACGCAGAGACACTCATTTTATGTGTGTGGAATGTAAAACACCACTGTGCATGGAACCATGTTTCAGAGACTTCCACAGGCTGCAGAACTTCTAGAAACATATCCAGTGACTCAATATGTGTATATATATGATTGAACAATAGAAATAAACAATATTTGTTATTGTAAATATTTGTAAATATGTTTTGTAAACAAAATAGTGATAACAAACTTTATGTCATTACTGTGTAATAATTAGCAAGTGAATATTTCATACATAAAGAGTTTATTAAACACTATTCATCAGTTCTCACCAAACTAATAAAAAAAGCCAAACAATTGTACTACTCCAGCAGATTCACTGAAACAAGAGAAGATATAAAAAAGACCTTGACAACACTCAGATTCTGGGCACCCATAAACTGAAAAAAAACTAGGGATATTGTCCTAACTAAACCAAACGAAACACCACTACAGCCTATTGATACAGTAAACAAGATAAATGACTTCTTCTCAGCCTGTAAAATCCCAGATACCAATGCCCGAGCAAGTGATTACCTAGATGGGAATTTCCCATCCTCCTTCTATCTTGCACCTACTGAACCCACTGAAGTCACCATGATAATCAAGTCACTTAAAAATAAATCGGGGAATCTGTCTCAAGTCCCACCATTAATATACAAACGAGCTGCTCATGTCCTTTCACATGCTATTTCATTACTTTTTAACAAATCACTAGAAACTAGCACTTTCCCAACACTACTCAAAACAGCAAGGGTTACACCAATACACAAAGGTGGTGACCCCACAGACGTAAACAACTATACGCCAATATCAAACTTCCCGTTGCTATCCAAAATCTTCGAGAAACTTTTGCACAGATTATACGTACTCATTTATAACGACACAAAGCATACTCAACCCATGCCAATTTGGCTTCAGGAAAAATAAAAGCACTAACAATGCAATAGTAAAAATGATAGACCTGCTTTACACAGCACAGGAAAATAAGGAATATCCATTAGGACTTTTTATTGACCTAAGGAAAGCTTTCGACACAGTAAACCACGGCATCCTACTCCACAAACTTGACCACTATGGAATAAGAGGTCATGCACTTGTATACTTCAAATCCTACCTCACGACCACTTGACACCGGAGTACCACAGGGAAGTGTCCTTGGTCCCCTGCTCTTCCTCTTATACATCAATGATCTTTCCAATGTATCACAACACCTGAAACCAATACTCTTTGCTGACGACACAACTTATGTCATCTCCCACCCATATCTTGCCACGCTCAACACCATTGTTAACGACGAATTAATAAAAATATCAACATGGATGACAGCCAATAAACTTACACTCAACACTGATAAGACCTTCTATATTATGTTTGGCAACAGAGCAGGTGATGCAATATTAAACATTAACCCTTAAACTGTCCACACGTAGATATACGTTCACGTGCGTACTGCCCCGAACGTAGAGCAACGTTTTATTTTTCATTCCTTCAAATTTAGTGCGATAGGCCTGAGTCGCCTAGACATGAGAGAATGGATCTGCACCCTCAGTGTGCGCAGTATTAAAAAAATCTGGGACCACTTAGTACCTTGTGGGAGCACCAGTTCAATTCAGTGCCAGCTAGAGCAAATACTGTGGCAAACACCAGGGATTCACTGATGTCATGTCGCATTAACACTCCCCTTATAAGAGGAAAGTAAAAATAGGTTAGATAAATACATGAGTGGCTGTGGGTGGGTGTGAGTTGGACCTGACTAGCTTGTGCTACTAGGTCTGATGCCATGATCCTTCCTTCAGAGGATGTGACCTGACTAGGTGGGTCATTGGTCTAAGCTGGGGGGTGACATGGACCTGCCTTGCATGGGCCAGTAGGCCTGCTGCAGTTCATAATTTTTCTAATTTTTTTTTGCTCACGTTCGGAAACAGGTCATACTGCCCCTTAATCAATTTCTCTAGTATTAAGTAGTCTATAAGCCATTATATTTAGTCTGCCCATAATGCCATGGCATGATAGTGGCTCTCTTTGCACTTGCATTCATAATTGTAATTACAAAATCTCGATGTAAACTTACAATGAAATAAAAATATTATTATTATAAAAAGAAGTTGTAAGCCTCTTACTTTAAGTGCCAAGTTAACTTAGTGAACTGACTTTATTGGGTTACTCTAGGTTCTCTACACATGCTGCTATGTATGATAATATATGTAACTGTATTTGTGTATACCTGAATAAACTTACTTACTGTGGAAAATATTGGGTATTTTCTCGAAAGGTTATACTCGATAACCTTTCCAATGTGAATATTCCTAATGTGTGACTGTTGGTACACATAATACGTAGGAATGAAGAACAAACCAACACACAAGTCTTGACGCATGCGTAGTTAGACCCAGGGGGGTCAAATGGGGAGGTAAGCGCGTGGGTATGCTGATCCTGGCTTGGGTCAGTCACGTGGGATAAGACGAAGAAGGTTGAACGATGGGAGAGTTCTGACTATAATGGAATCGGGAATCGGCGTTTACAACGACCAAATCGCAGTTAATGGTCTCTCTTCACAATAGTGAATGTTGTGAATATTCGCCGGGAATAATGTGGGACATTAAGTCCAAGAAATTGCAATAATAGAGTGATAATGTGTTAAATAGTGACCGACGCCACCATTACAGGTTTTTGATGGAGGAAATGTGCGTCGGTTTGATCAGTGTTCATCGTACACAATTACTAATGGATTAACTTCTAACGAGGGTAAATTAGTGGGACATTAAACCGTCGTTTGAATAGTGGTTTAAGTTATATGAATAAACTGTAAGAAAGGGAAATAGCGAGAGGATACGAATCGCTACTCCCGATCAACCGCATGTTACTTAAACCATCCTGTCCCGTGGATGGTAGAGGGATCAAGGGAATCAATCTTCTCTTGACTCATCGGGACAACCACCAACATCACCGGCTTGCCGAGATAATTTCTCCCGAGCAAGACGACAAGATCTATCGAAGCATAACGATAAGAATGTTGCTTCCCCACCGTAAGTATTCATGTTATCTTAGCTACCGTCTGGCCAGTAGGTATGTTGGTATAATGTAGGTCTGCAGTGGGAATGATAATGATCTTCCAGTGAACATCAATGACACGGATAAAGGGTGAGTGATATTAACAAATTGTACTCTCTCCTCTTTCTCCCCAATCAGTCAGATATTAACCCATACAGTCCACTAAAATTAACAATACCGTAACTATTGGTGTTACCCATTCTTATTAAACTGGTCAAGGATAGATGTGGATTTAGAGTGAGAATATCAAAGGGAGTCATTTCAGCGACCAGGGTGACTCTAGTTTTCTCACATGCCTAACGGGGGTAACCACGGTAAAATTATATTGGCGGTCATCTCCCCGGGAGATTATTTGTCGCAAGTGGCGGTGAAGCCCAGACAGGTAATCTCTTAATTCCCCACACTTACTAACAAGGTTTGTCGATGGCTGAGATAGCCATCAAATACAGTTACGTATAGCAGCATATGTGTAGGGAACCTAGGATAACCCAAAAAAGTCAGACAGTGACTTATTGTTGACATTCATATTCATTCATATTAATATTTTAAGGTAAGTAACAAGTGTACTGTGTGTGTATTTTACTTTTTATTGTTTTTAATGCCTAGTTCTATTGTTAACTTAATATATGTTAGTATAAACATGTTATTTAGCATTTATATGTGGGAAAAAAAAGGGTGTTCCACTTTATGGCTGTAGCCTGGAACCTAACCTGCCATATAAGTGGGGCCCTACTGTACTGTACTTTTTATTAACTACAGTGGTACCTCGGTATATATCCTTAATCCATTCCAGGACCTTGGACTTACACCAAACAGGAGGTATACCTAACAAATTTTCCCATAAGAAATACGTATAGGAAAAACGATTAATCCATTCCCATGAAAAAAACACCCTATTGTTATTGGCATATTATACATAGATGGGGTTGTATAAAATAATTTAAACACTGCTTAGAAGGGAGGAGGAAATGTTGTTTGGAAGGAGAGTCCCCTTCTCTTTTCAATCTCTCTTCCCTATTTGGACCTGGTTAAAGCTCACCAGGTTTGAATTTTACTAAAAATCTGTCCAAAGAATTTTGCTTCTGCCTTCTCCTCAGGATGTTTCAGAAATGTGACATTGTCTAATCATTCCAAACAATGCTTTTACGGCTTGTTTGGGCTTTGTTAGGGTGGTACTTCTCTGCAAAGTCAGTGTCGTGACTCATTTTGACCCATACAAGTTCTAGCACGCGAGTCGTATTCCAAACAAAGGTCGTATATCAAGCAAAAATTTTCACGTCCAAACAGGACGTATACCAAGTTGGACTTATTCCAAAGCGGACTTATACAGAGGTACCACTGAATATCAAAACTAATTAGTGGACCCCCAGTTTTCGTAATTTATTCGTTCCAGAATGCTGTTCAAGTGCCGTTACCAAACAAATTTATTCCCATAAGGAATAATGTAAATTACACTAGTCCTTTTAGACCCCCAAAAATACATTTACATAATTGTTCGAGTTTGGAGCATCACGAACACCGGGGGTCCACTGTATTTCTTATGGGAAAATTTGTTTTGTATACTTTAAGTCCAAGGTCTTGGAACGGATTAAGGACGAATACCGAGGTACCACTATATTATATATAGTAAAATATATTTAAATTACCTAGGATAACCCAAAAATCAAAGCGACTAATATTCATTAGGATTAATATTTAGTTTAGGAGCTCAGTTTTGAGCTTAGTAATAACCTACTATATAAATTCTAAAATATCAAGTGGATTGTGCAATGGAGATAGTAATACATATCTCGACTGTACTGGGAAGTCTCATCCATTGGTAGGCAAAAACAGTGACACACCCTAATTAAACCAAGATTTAGAAGTAAATTTTTGGTTAGGTTAGGTTAGGCTGAGCTACATTTACAGTTGGGTTACCAAAAAACTTTCCCCTCAAGGACCCCAATGGAAATAAGTCACTTCCGTCTGACTTTCTTGGGTTATCCTAGGTAATCTACACATATGATGGTATGCATGAAAATATATGTAACTATTTGTGTGTACCAGTACCTGAATAAACTTACCTACTCATTGGCCCAAAATATAAGTGTATTGCATAACTCAATGTTGGGGAATTTACATACTAAAAAGCTATCTGCTAAACTCAACATTAACTTATAAATATAATAATAGTGAATGATAAATAGTAAAATAATACTTGTAATATTAAAATGCTGGTTATATACAATTTAAGAAATGTGCACAAGTGAAAAATGCTGTAAATACGAGGCTACAATTTAATAAACACTAATAATAATAAAAATAGTAGTTAGTATGGACTACTATTCAAGGTACGTGAAGTTTGCCTAAGAGTTTTTCTGCTTCTATAAGATATTGTTGGGATTATTTTATTAACCAGAATAACTCTATGACAGTTGGTGTGTCATTGGGGAGTGTTTGTCTTATTCACAATGGGGTCCAATAATCATCTCCCCCAGGATGCAACTCACCACAATCTCCCCAGGATGTAACCCACCACAATCTTCCCCAGGATGCAGCCCACCACAATCTTCCCCAGGATGCAGCCCACAACAATCTCCCCAGGATATGACCCAGAACACACTCCCCCAGGATGCAACCCACCACAATCTCCCCCTGAATGTGGCCCACAACAATCTGCTGACACCCAGGTACCTTACTCACTGCTAGGTGAAAAGAGGGCAGTGGGTGTAAGGTAACATATCCAACGTTTCACTGGAGGTCCTATTGTTTGAAGTGCTGCTTCCCAAGACCAAACCCATCTTAGTAGGAACTAGTTACCGCCCTCCCACCCATGACCAGTTCTTAGAGGACTTTTCGAGAGTCTTGTCCGGTCTTGATAACAATGTGGAGACAGTAATACTGGGAGACTTCAACATCTGTTTTCAACAGCAAAATAACGGGCTATGTAAAAGGTATAAGCAAATTCTGTATTTAAATAGTTACACTCAACTAATTAATACACCAACCCGGATCACACAGTTCTCAGCCACCCTAATTGACCACATACTTTGTAACCGCCATGAGAACATTAGTCAGTCAGGCATCATTACCACAGGTCTTAGTGATCATTTCATCATTTACTGTACCAGGAAAATCACAATTGAGCAGATAGGCCTACACAGGACAATAAAAATTAGGTCAACTAGAAACTACAATAAAGAAACACTGGTAAATATGCTACACAATTGTGATTGGTCATTGATAACAAGTTGAACGGATGTAAATGATGCCTGGGAAAAATTCAAAACAATGTTTACTGTCATCCTTGATAATATTGCACTGGTTAAAGAGGTTAGGATTAACTAAGAACTGAACCTCGATGTCTACTAAGAT
>WNWK01054487.1:0-11547 GCA_009830355.1 Cherax destructor
GTATGAACTAGATTAGTGCGAAGAGTGTTAGTCTGCTCCCTATAAATACCCTTCCACCTGTTCTTTGTGTTAGTGTGACTTTGTAAATGGTCCAAGTTGGACCGAAACGTCGTGGTAAGCTCCTCTCTTCTATGTACAGGTTGTGTGTGTATTTTCCAGTCATGGTATTGTGCCTTTTTTGTTATTTAAAGTAGACAGAAGAGAGAGAGAGAGAAAAGAAAAGAGAAAAGAGAAAGAAAAAGAGAGAGAGAGAGAGAGAGAGAGAGAGAGAAAGATTGCGAAAATAGACAGGGTTATCTTGAGCGTATAACAATGAAAGGAAGACAGGAGATAAACACTAATGTGCTAAAGTCAGGAAGAGGAAGATGGGTGGAGGAAGAAAAAGATTATATCAGACATTAAGGGTAAAGAAGACAGGGAGAATTTTGAGCTGATGTAAATTTGTCGAGGGGATCGTTATGTACTCCCAGAAGCAAACAACCAGCTGGAAGCAACCAGCTGGAAGCAACCAGATGTAAACAACCAAAAGCAAACAACCAGCTGGAAGCAACCAGCTGGAAGCAACCAGATGTAAACAACCAAAAGCAAACAACCAGCTGGAAGCAACCAGCTGGAAGCAACCAGATGTAAACAACCAAGAGCAAACAACCAGCTGGAAAGAACGAAAACGAATTAACCAGCTGAAAACAACCACCTGAAAATAACCAGCTGGAAACAACCAATTGCAGTCAAACAGCTGGAAACAAGTAGCAGGAAACAGCTAAATGGAAAACAACAGCTGGAAAAAAGAAATTGGAAAAAAAAAAGCTGGAAACAACAAAATTTAAAAAACTATTTGCAAACAACCAACTGGAAACAACCAGATGGAAAGAACCAGCTGTAAATAACCAGCTGGAAACAACCAGCTGGAAACATTCAACTGGAAAAAACCCAACCGGAAACAATAACCAACTAGAAGCAAGCAGCTGGAAACAACCAGCCTGAAACAAAATACTGGAAACAACCAGCTTGAAACAGCCAGCTGGAAAGAACCAGCTGGAAGACATCAACTGGAAACCAGCTGGAAACAAGCTGCCGAAAACAACCAACTAGAAGAAAACAGCTGAAAATAACCAGCTGTAAAAATTCAGATGGAAGCAACCAGCTGGAAAAAAGCAGCTGGAAACAACCAGCTGGAAACAACCAACTAGAAAAAAACAGCTGAAAATAACCAGCTGTAAAAAATCAGATGGAAGCAACCAGCTGGAAAAACGCAGCTAGAAACAACCAGCTGGAAACAATCAGTTAGATTCAAGCAGCTGGAAACAACCTTCTGGAAAGAACAAGCCGGGAAGAGGCAGCTGGAAACAACCAGCTGGAGAGAGGAAGTGCGAGGGAGAATATTAGTGAGGAGTGTGAGGGAGGATATTAGTGAGGAGTGTGAGGGAGAACATTAGTGAAGAGTGTGAGGGAGGATATTAGTGAGGGAGAACATTAGTGAAAAGTGTGAGGGAGGATATTAGTGAGGAGAGTGAGGGAGAACATTAGTGAGGAGAGAGAGGGAGAACATTAGTGAGGAGAGTGAGGGAGGATATTAGTGAGGAGAGTGAGGGAGAACATTAGTGAAGAGTGTGAGGGAGAACATTAGTGAAGAGTGTGAGGGAGGATATTTGTGAGGGAGAACATTAGTGAAGAGAGTGAGGGAGGATATTAGTGAGGAGAGTGAGGGAGAACATTAGTGAGGAGAGTGAGGGAGAACATTAGTGAGGAGAGTGAGGGAGAACATTAGTGAGGAGAGTGAGGGAGGATATTAGTGAGGAGAGTGAGGGAGAACATTAGTGAAAGAGAGGTGAGGGGAGGAATTAGTGAGGAGAGTGAGGGAGAACATTAGTGAGGAGAGTGAGTGAGAACATTAGTGAGGAGAGTGAGGAAGAATATTAGTGAGGAGAGTGAGGGAGGACATTAGTGAGGAGAGTGAGGGAGGACATCAGTGAGGAGAGTGAGGGGAGGACATCAGTGAGGAGAGTGAGGAGAACATTAGTGAAGGAGAAGTAGAATGAGAACATTAGTGAGGAGAGTGAGGGAGAACATTAGTGAGGAGAGTGAGGGAGGACATTAGTGAGGAGAGTGAGGGAGGACATCAGTGAGGAGAGTGAGGGAGGACATCAGTGAGGATAGTGAGGAAGGACATCAGTGAGGAGAGTGAGGGAGGACATCAATGAGGAGAATGAGGGAGGACACATGTGAGAGAGTGAGGAGGAATAGTGAGGAGAGTGAGGAGGACATCAGTGAGAGAGTGAGAGAGGACATCAATGAGGAGAGTGAGGGGAGGACATCAGTGAGAAGAGTGAGGGAGGACATCAATGAGGAGAGCAAGGGAGGACATGAGTGAGGAGAGTGAGAGAGGACATGAATGAGGAGAGTGAGGGAGGACATAGTGAGAGAGGAGTAGAGAGAACATGAGTGAGGAGAGTGAGGGAGGACATCAGTGAGGAGAGTGAGGGAGGACATCAGTGAGGAGAGTGAGGGAGGACATTAGTAAGGAGAGTGAGGGAGGACATGAGTGAGGAGAGTGAGGGAGGACATCAGTGAGGAGAGCAAGGGAGGACATGAGTGAGGAGAGTGAGGGAGGACATGAGTGAGGAGAGTGAGGGAGGACATGAGTGAGGAGAGTGAGGGAGGACATGAGTGAGGAGAGTGAGGGAGGACATGAGTGAGGAGAGTGAGGGAGGACATGAGTGAGGAGAGTGAGGGAGGACATAGTGAAGGAGAGTGAGGAGGACATTAGTAGAGAGTGAGGAGGACATCATGAGGAGAGTAGGGAGGACATGAGTGAGGAGAGTGAGGGAGGACATAGTAAGGAGAGTGAGGGAGACATAGTGAGAAGAGTGAGAGAGGACATAATGAGGAGAGTAGGGAGGACATGAGTGAGGAGAGTGAGGGAGGACATGAGTGAGAGAGTGAGGAACATGAGAGAGAGTGAGAGGAAGAGTGAGGAGATAGGAACATGAGTGAGGAGAGTGAGGGAGGACATGAGTGAGGAATGAGAGACATGAGTGAGAGGAGATGCATAGGAGAAGTGAGGACAGAGTGAGAGAGGGGACTCTAGTCCTCCTCCCTCCACATAACTCGGGCAGATGAACAATGTTGGTCTGTCATCCGTCTCAGGAAAACTGAAATTGCACTGTAATTTTCGATGCTTAATTAATTTTTGTTTTATTAATATTATGGGAAATAATGGAAGAACACTAAGAGACAATTTTTGGGATAATTATTTGGAATTAATTTTTATTAACCAGAGAGAGAGAGAGAGAGAGAGAGAGAGAGAGAGAGAGAGAGAGAGAGAGAGAGAGAGAGAGAGAGAGAAGTAGCAGCCTCTCACCTGTCAACACAGTCCCTGGGAAACGCTCACTTGGTACATAATCATCTGGCTCAACAGCAACAGAACCTACAGAGAAATTAGCTGCTGACTCAGCAGTGAATGACAAGAGATACAGGAAATAAGAGACTACCCTCTCAGGCACCTAGACAATGCTCCCGCTGTCACCAGAGTGGCACACCACTGACAACTGCCTGTCAGATACCAAGTGCTATTACTGCCACAAGAGAAGACATCAAGACTACCAATTTCATAACAAATAGGAACATGACAGGATCAACAGTTCTACAGGAATTTACATTTAGAACAAACAAGCAGAATATCACACGTGGAGAACACACACATTACCCATCCCGTTACTCCTATCATGGCTCAACAAATGGTTCTGTGCCTTTTACAAGACCACAAAGCTACGTTCAAGTTGCTGCTCCAGAGTCGAACCTGTCTCTAGGGCAAGCACTTTACACACCCGCTTACTAAAGCTGAACACTAACTTGAGGATACAATAAATCAGAATCCTGTCTGTCAACATTAGAGGCTTTATTACCAATGGCGGTGAGCTCACGTACAGTGACGGTGAGCTCACGTACAGTGGCGGTGAGCTCACGTACAGTGGCGGTGAGCTCACGTACAGTGGCGGTGAGCTCACGTACAGTGGCGGTGAGCTCACGTACAGTTTCACGAACATTGATCGTCCTGATATGGTCGCCGTTGCTGAGATATTTTTGAACGACAGAACTCCGGAAAACTTTGCTAGAATTTCTGGCATCACATCATGAATGAGAAGAGACAGGCAAGGACACGGAGGAGGTGTTGCTGTGTGCTTCTCTAAAGAGCACATGACCAGCTCATTGATGTTACCATTTCTAATCATCTGAAAATATTGTTCAAGCTATGCATTAACTCCAGTACCTCTGTACTACTAGTGTAATGTACAGACCTCAGTTTTAGTAAGCAAACTCCATCAACTTTCTGATGTAAAATGTGGACTCTTTTCTGCTTCATCATAAATGTTTACATATTATAATTATTGGTGATCTCAACCAACATCTTATACAGAGGAATTTTGATGAACTCTTCGGAGAATTCAGAAAAAAAACTTAGTTGACTTCCCTACTAACATCTCTGGTTCCTTTCTTGACCCAATAGTGAATGATCTATCTGAAGGCAAATTCACTTGCAAACCCTATGATTATGCAGGATCATCTGACAACAAGGCTGTCTTTACGACACAAGATTCCAGCAAACCGAGGTGAAAAATCTATGCCCACAACCTGGCTGTGGGAAAGACGAAACTGGCCAGCCGTTTTCTCGGAGCTCGCCGCCTCCGATTGGATTGTTCTTCTTCAAGGTGATGGTGATAACCAACACAAATTTATCCCTCACAGGCAGTTTGTGACGAAGTTTTCAGACCGGTCTTAGTTCTGCTTTCGTTTCCGAGTGGCTGCTACTCTTAAGTAGAAGGCTTGGATAAGGTGTAAGAGGTATCCTACTGTCTATAACAGAAACCTTCATAGACAAACCTGTAGGCAAATGGAAGAACCGCAAAAGTGGGTCATCTCTAGATGAGAGGCTGACACAGAAAGAAAAATGGCATCAGGTAGGGTGAGCTCCTTAACCTGGTGGTCCTTGGTTAAGGATCGACAAGGCTATTCGCCTGACAAGATTGTTCCACCTCTAAATCGGCAGGATATGACCGTCTCTACTAGCAGCCAGGAGAAAGCTGACTTCTTTGCTGCCAAGATGCAAGTTCCTGATCCATCAAGGTCACCTCCTATGATGGCAACAACAAGTATGTCAAATTTGTCATAGGCGACTGAAAAGCAGGACGAAGTGTATCTTCTCCTTAAATCCCTGGACAAAGGAAAGGCTTTGGGCCCAGATAAGGTGAACCCAGGATTGGTGAGTAGATGTGCAGACCATCTAGCATCACCTCTAACTCACATCAATCAGCACTGCCTAGCATAGAGTAAATTGCTTGCTCTGTGGAAAGAGGCAAATATAGTCCTTGTTCACAAAAAGAGGAGCGGAGCGGAAATAAACAAATACAGACCAGTGTCACTTCTGTTAATCACTGGTAAGATTCTTGAGACAATAATATCACGTCAGTTAACAGTGTTTTCCGTCTACCACTGTACTAGGAGTCACTATGACAGAGTCAACAAGACACACTATTGGAGTTCCACAGAGAAGAGTACTTGGTGTGTTGTTATGGAATATCTACTTCAATGACCTTCAACTCATCCCTGAATCCCCCCTCAAGGAAGGTTCCTTGATGTTTGGTGAGGGGATCTTGATCTAAGGAACTGGATATGTGCTCTAGTTCCCTGAATTAAGCCTGAATACCTTGCACATCCCCCCCCCACAGGTGCTGCATAATCCTATGGGTTTAGCGCTCCCCCTTGATAATAATAATAATAATAATCCCAGAATCCCATGCATTTCCAAACGACTGTACTGTGAAATTTACATATCCAAGGAAAGAAATGCCAGTTGCTTGATGCTGGAGAAGTGCTAAGAAGGAATGGCAGTGTGTTGGTACTCGGGGATGATGTTGATATATTTGGGGTGAAATTTGATTCCAAACTGGAATCATGTTAGTAAAGATAACCATTCTCATTGCTAAATTTACAAACTGTAATGCAGTTACCTAGCTTTAATATCAATATGTTCCATAACCTGTATCAGTATAGAGTTAGAATTATTATTAGTCTGCCCGAAATGCCTAGTCATGCTAGGCATGATAGTGGCCCTCTTTGTAATTAATATTTTATAATATGTAAACCAAACATTGTAACCAATATTTTATAATATGTAAACCACACATTGTAACCAATATTTTATAATATGTAAAACACACATTGTAATCTTTACAGAGAAATAAACATTTGTATTTGTATTTGTAAGAATCCCAGACTTTCGGGTAGCAGATTACAATGGGCTTCGAGAGCATCTATCATGTGTGGACTTGGGAAACGAAGATTATTATCAGTTCAATAGTATTCTAAACACTATATACGCTGCCTAAAGAATTTTATTTTCTACAGAGAAATAAGATCGAATATAAATGACCCCAAAGGGATGAAAAGGATGTAAGGGTTACCTAATGAATCAATATAGGTCAGAGAAAAGTTATGTCGCCTTAAAACTAACACAGGACAGCGAGATAGAAATTATTATTATTGTAACCCTAACACAGAGCACGATGTGCTCTGTGTTTAAGAATTATTTCTCATTGGTCTTCACCCAAGAAGACATAAACGATATCCCAGTAATTAATTAAAATGTGGTACTGAAGAAAATAAACTATGAATGAGTAATAAGGCAAAATACCGTAACAAAAAGCAATTTTAGAGGTGGGATCTTCCCACTAGATGTAAAGCAGAAAAAAGGGAAGTATTAAACCCGTTCATTCAAACTTAAAATTATCTAAACGTGAAAAAAAATAAGATTCTGTTCAAAATCTTGGCAGAAGAAACAGAACACGAGGATTCCAACAAGCTATAAGTAGTTTTAACAGTCATCACTGAACCAACACAGCAGCAGTGACAACAATCATCACTGAACCAACACAGCAGCAGTGACAACACTCATCACTGAACCAACACAGCAGCAGTGACAACACTCATCACTGAACCAACACAGCAGCAGTGACAACACTCATCACTGAACCAACACAGCAGCAGTGACAACACTCATCACTGAACCAACATAGCAGCAGTGACAACACTCATCACTGAACCAACACAGCAGCAGTGACAACACTCATCACTGAACCAACACAGCAGCAGTGACAACACTCATCACTGAACCAACACAGCAGCAGTGACAACACTCATCACTGAACCAACACAGCAACAGTGACAGCAGTCATGACTGAACCAACACAGCAGCAGTGACAACAGTCATGACTGAACCAACACAGCAGCAGTGACAACACTCATCACTGAACCAACACAGCAGCAGTGACAACACTCATCACTGAACCAACACAGCAGCAGTGACAACACTCATCACTGAACCAACACAGCAACAGTGACAACAGTCATGACTGAACCAACACAGCAACAGTGACAACAGACATGACTGAACCAACACAGCAACAGTGACAACAGTCATGACTGAACCAACACAGCAACAGTGACAACAGTCATGACTGAACCAACACAGCAACAGTGACAACATTCATGACTGAACCAACACAGCAACAGTGACAACAGACATGACTGAACCAACACAGCAACAGTGATAACAGACATGACTGAACCAACACAGCAACAGTGACAACAGTCATGACTGAACCAACACAGCAACAGTGACAACAGTCATGACTGAACCAACACAGCAACAGTGACAACAGTCATGACTGAACCAACACAGCAACAGTGGCAACAGTCATGACTGAACCAACACAGCAACAGTGACAACAGACATGACTGAACCAACACAGCAACAGTGACAACAGTCATAACTGAACCAACACAGCAACAGTGACAACAGTCATGACTGAACCAACACAGCAACAGTGACAACAGTCATGACTGAATTAACACAGCAACAGTGACAACAGACATGACTGAACCAACACAGCAACAGTGACAACAGTCATGACTGAACCAACACAGCAACAGTGACAACAGTCATGACTGAACCAACACATCAACAGTGGCAACAGTCATGACTGAACCAACACAGCAACAGTGGCAACAGTCATGACTGAACCAACACAGCAACAGTGACAACATTCGTCACTGACCCAACACAGCAACAGTGACAACAGTCATCACTGAACCAACACAGCAACAGTGGCAACAGTCATCACTGAACCAACACATCAGCAGTGACAACAGTCATGACTGAACCAACACAGCAACAGTGACAACATTCGTCACTGACCCAACACAGCAACAGTGGCAACAGTCATCACTGAACCAACACAGCAGTAGTGACAACAGTCATCACTGAACCAACACAGCAACAGTGGCAACAGTCATCACTGAACCAACACAGGAACAGTGGCAACAGTCATCACTGAACCAACACAGCAGTAGTGACAACAGTCATCACTGAACCAACACAGCAACAGTGGCAACAGTCATCACTGAACCAACACAGGAACAGTGGCAACAGTCATCACTGAACCAACACAGCAGTAGTGACAACAGTCATCACTGAACCAACACAGCAGCAGTAACAACACTCATCACTGAACCAACACAGCAACAGTGACAACAGACATGACTGAACCAACACAGCAGCAGTGACAACACTCATCACTGAACCAACACAGCAGCAGTGACAACACTCATCACTGAACCAACACAGCAACAGTGACAACAGTCATCACTGAACCAACACAGCAGCAGTGACAACACTCATCACTGAACCAACACAGCAGTAGTGACAACAGTCATGACTGAACCAACACAGCAGCAGTGACAACATTCATCACTGAACCAACACAGCAGCAGTGACAACACTCATCACTGAACCAACACAGCAGCAGTGACAACATTCATCACTGAACCAACACAGCAGCAGTGACAACACTCATCACTGAACCAACACAGCAACAGTGACAACAGTCATCACTGAACCAACACAGCAACAGTGACAACAGTCACCACTGAACCAACACAGCAACAGTGACAACAGTCACCACTGAACCAACACAGCAACAGTGACAACAGTCATCACTGAACCAACACAGCAGCAGTGACAACACTCATCACTGAACCAACACAGCAGCAGTGACAACTCTCATCACTGAACCAACACAGCAGCAGTGACAACATTCATCACTGAACCAACACAGCAACAGTGACAACAGTCATCACTGAACCAACACAGCAGCAGTGACAACAGTCATGACTGAACCAACACAGCAGCAGTGACAACACTCATCACTGAACCAACACAGCAGCAGTGACAACACTCATCACTGAACCAACACAGCAGCAGTGGCAACACCTGAAACTTGTACACCCATCATGGGAAGAAGCTTTTAAATAAAGTGGACGTGTCCTGAGGAACTAGACGTAGAAAATAATATTGGATGCGAGGAAGAGTGAAGCAATGGGTGGGTGTAGACCAGCTGGGCCTCACCCACCTCGCTCCCACTTGTTATCACAGCAAATATATGCAAATGAGAGTCATAAAGGCAGGGAGCGCACAGTAAGAGCTGGGTAGGTTGCACTGACGTGCCCTAGACACTGACGAGACCAGGCAAACCTGGCACATTATTGTCATTAGCTGGGTTGCTAAGCTTAATGGGTTTAATATCTATCGACTACACGAGGATCATTAAAGGAGTTCTACACCTGTTCACCACTAGTCAAGTATATTTTTGTCCTTAATATAGGAATGAAAGTGATCGTTCAGGTATACCTACTCAGACACACGCCTCTCCGAGTGGATATTCACTTTCAGTGTTTCCATAACTTACAGTAAGTACATGTGTTGGAAAATGTGTCACCAACTATACCAGCAGAACCAAACTTCATACAACGTTGTTGGGGTGAATTAAAGAGTAGATAAAAGAGAAGGAGGAGGAAGAAGAAGAAGGGACGAGGTAGAAGGGAGGAGGAGGAAGGGAAGGGATGATTTTAATTGCATTAACTCGGAAGTCATATTTGCCTATTTTCGATGGGTATTCGTTAGCTCTTCACCATGATGCTGCCCACAAATGTCACCTAACTCCTAGGTAGTTATTTACTATATGGTGACGTGGACAGTAGGTGTTAGTATACATGTATATACACGTAGCCTCACCTTGGCATTGAAACCAGGCGCTTGTGGTTGAGAGAGAAACAGTCTACTATTCACTGTGAGAAATTGTGGCATACTCATTTTAAGTATCATGTCTCTGAAGAAGAGGTTATCTGGAGGCTTTTAATCTATCATTTTAATAATTATTATGGATGCCAGTACAGTACATGCCTCATAAGTATATCACTGAGGTATTTCCTAAGCAAAATCAAAGCAACAAAGGCGTAAACTTCAGAACAACACTTATCTCTTGTACTGTCGCAGTTTCATGTCCATATTTATATCCCAGCAGCTAAATCAATGTTTTATAGAACTTGTGGTTTAAGATACAATTTTTTAATTGTTAATACTTTATTTTACTATATTAAACTGATAACTTGTATGGGAAAAGAATATTATCAATAGAGAAAAGTTTGAAATGTAGTTTTTTTTATTAAGTTTTCATTCAGATGGATTGTGTCTAACAGGTTAGTCTAGACGTGGACTGACTTGTGCTTAGTTCACAGGTGGATAATATACCTCTATGTATTTCTTTATCAATATATGAGTCGAGTTTCCCTTTATAGGTGAGACTGGAACAATGACTAGTCTTCACAAGAACAGCTTTGTACAGTGCCAGACTGAGAAGATTTTATATGTTCGTGCCCATCGGTAATGTCACAGCCTCGCACCTGTCAGGTCAACTGATAAATCTTGTCGTCCCTAAAAACCTATTCAGGATTTTCAGGACCAGTCAGGGTAGTGAATGAGACATACGGCTTTTCAACGGCATTATGTTCCCCGGTCTTGAGGGAAGAGAGAATTTTTTTTTTTTTTTTTATATTTTATTTAAAAAACTTAACATACATGATACATAGAATTGATATACAAATATAAAACGATTCTGTTTCATAAGACATACTACTTCGTGCAATGATGAAATACACAATGAACTAACAAGAAACTAGTAATACTGCATAAGAATATTGACGACTGTTTTCAAACTTTACTATGCATCCCACCTCACAAAGTATTACAAAACATGGTGGCTGCTATGTTAATTCTCCCTAATTGCATTTCAGTTGTTTTCAAATATTTTTACTCCACATTATAGCTGATACAGAATAACTTAAGCTCAAATAAACTTATTTTCAACTGAAATCGTTTATTCTTGTGACATATAATTTTTAATTTTTATTTAAAATTTTTACTACAATGTAGTACATCAATGAAAAATGCCACACCATTAGATGCCAAATACCGCAACACTAGAAACAAGACATCCAATTATTCCGTGCACCCTATATGACTTACAACCTTATACGTGACATACATAAAATAGCATAACTTATATATAATGCAAAATACACTTGAAACAAACCAATACCCTTTGTAACAAGGGTGCATCTTTGTCACATGCAAATATATCTACAAACACATAA
>WNWK01054488.1:0-11546 GCA_009830355.1 Cherax destructor
CAAATTCCCCCACTTTCCCAAATTCTCAAAATAGGAGGGTCACCCGACCCCAAAAGGAGGTGATCAAACAGATTTGAATAATTATAGACCAATATCTAACTTATTTTGCTCCTAAAATCTTTAAAAAATTAATTCAAAAAGATCTATTTATCGTCTCCACAAATCTCAACCCCTGTCTTTTAGATTAATAACAAAAGCACAAATTATGCTATTATACATGGGGGGGAAAAGAGATTACCTGTCGGGCCCCCGCCACTTAAAAAAATAACCCCCGGGGAGGGGACCGACTGTATAATTTCCCGCGGTTACCCCGTTGGGTTTGTGAAAACTTGCCCCACCCTGGTAAATTTAAGGGCCCCCTTCGATATTCTCCTCTAAATCCCATCTATCCTTGACCAGTTTATTAAAAGGGCAACACCAATGGTTCGGTATTTTTAAATTTTTGGACTGTATGGGTTGATGTCTGATGATTGGGGAGAAGGAAGAAAGAGTACAACTTAATATCCTACCCTTTATCCGTGCCATTGCTGTTCACTTGAAGATCCCGTCATTATCATTCCCACCGTAAACCCACATTATCCCAACATACCTCCCGGGCCAGACGGTTGCTAAGACAATAAGAGTATTCGGGAAGAAACAGATTTTGCGCATTTTTCGACGGATCGGGGGGTCCTGCTCGGTAGATTATTCTTCCGGCAAGACGATGATGTTGGTGGTTGCCCCGATAGTAAAGAAAGATTGACCCCTTGAACCCCAAACGCCCACGAGACCGGGCGTTATTTAACGGGTTGGTCGGGGTATGATTCATATCCTCTCCAAACCCTTTGTTAGAGTTTATACGCAACATTTACACACTATTCCCCGTCGGTTTAATGTCCCAATTTACTTCTTAAAATTTATCCATTAATAATTGTGTAAGATGAACACTGATCGAATCGACGCACATTTCGCCATCAACACGCCAGGCGGGCGCTCACTGTTTAACACATTATCGTTCTATTAGTATGTTTCTTGGGCTTAATGTCCCACATTATCCCGGGGAAAATTCACAACATTCACTATTGGAAGAGAGACCATTAACCGCGATTTGGCGTAGTAAATGCCGATTTCCCTCTCCATTATATCCAGAGCCTCCCATCGTTCACCTCGATTCGCTTATCCCCCGAGAGCGACTGCCGGGGACTTCTTTGACCCAGCACAGCGACCCACCCACCGAGTGATGGTTCTTTACCCATCTCAAGAAAAAAATAAAACCCAAAAGCCACACATTTAAAAATATTCACATTAGAAAGGGTCAGAAACCTTTTTGGGGAAAATACCCAATATTTTTCCCAAAAAACATGCTAAGCAAATATACACCGCCTTGAAAAAGTCCCACTGGGAATTACATTTATTTACGTAAAGCTTTTGATACAGTCGACCATGATTTACCCCAAAATTAACACTATGGTATAAGACACTCACCAACTACCTAAAATCATACCTTAGTAACGAAGCCAATACGGGACACAACTGGGGTAACCTTCCACACGACAAATTACAGTTGGTGTCCACAAAGAAGTGTCCTTGGACCCCCTCTTCCTCATTTACATCAATGACCTACCGAAGATACAACTCTCAAACCCATATTATTTGAAATGACACAACATATGTCTTTCTCACCCAAACAGTTATACTGGCCCAGCATTTTTAATGCTGAATTACAGAAAATATCAACATGGATGACGACTAATAAGCTTACCCCAATACTGATAAAATCTATTTTTTCATTTTGGGAAAACAAAGCTACTAATGTTCCACTTAACATAACGCCAAGGGTTTCACCCATCACAAGACAAAAAAGGAAAATTCCCTGGAACCCAATTGACAGTAGCCTCAAATTGAAACACACATACAAAAAATTTTCCCAAGAAAATCTCAAAGACAGGGCATATTATAAAAGAACGTTACTATTGCCCAATCACCCTTCCTTGCACTGTATCACATCATCCCTTATCTCACCTATGGAATCGGATGGGGATCAACAAATTAAGTCACCTTAGACCACTCATAACCCAGAAAAAGGCTGCAGTCAGAATGATAAAAAATTTCCCCCTCAGACAGATACCCACCAATATTAAAAAAGCCTAAAACTACCACCGTAAAGAAATTCCCCTTATTCTTGTGCCTACTACATACATAGAACTCTACACTCAAATATAAACCCTCCCCTAAACTTCTCCTCACCAACCTTAACAGGAAAACGACCATAACGCAAGACACAGATCACTTTTAATACCCCCTGTCCATATCACCCTGTTTAAACTTGACATAAAGGGGCCCCAAAAACTGGGAAATTTATTACCAGTTTACCTGGAGAGGGTTTTGGGGGTCAACGCCCCCGGGGTCGGCCAAAAACCGGCCTCTGGTGGGTGGGTCTGATCAACCAGGCTTTATGCCGGCGACGCAAACGACGTACGAACCACGCCCGGTTGGTGGTACTGACTTTAGGGGCCTTCCACCCCCCCTTGAAGACAGCCAGTGGTCTATTGGGGAAACTCCCCCCTGTAGCGGGGGGCAGTTGAACAGTCTTGGGACCTGGACACTTATGGTGTTGGCCTCAGGGATGGGGACCCCCGCTTTTATCAGCGGAATGTTATCTCCTGCCGGGGGGATTTTCGGTGAAGGTTTGGTACCAATCCCCCCAGGACCTTGGTATATTTTCACGATCTTTCCCCCCTGCGTTCCCGGGAATGATCAAGGACCCCAACCCTTCCCGTAATTTTGGTGCTTTATCGTAATTATTTTACTTAAAAACTTTTTACACTCTCCAGGTCAGCAATGTCGCCTGCCTTGAAGGGACCGTTAGTGTACAGCAGTTTTCCCGCCTAAAAGAACAAGGATTTGAAGAGGTTTATGGTCTTTGCGCCCTAGTTTTGAAAGCTCTTTTCCATCCTATATTTTCTAGCCGATGAGGAGAACATTGTGTGGGCTTTAACCCTATACCGCGCTGGCATCACATACGAAAAAAGCATGGTTTTTATGGCGCCATGAGCCCAAAGCATATCCTCAGAGAGATTTCAAACCTCCAACCAATCACAAGCCTTCTGGGCAGAGCTGAATGTGTTGTCACTTGGGTGTTGTCGACTGCTTTGGGTGGGAGCTCCCGAAGTCTTCAAATATCTGAAGTGTTGAAGGAGGGGCATTTTAGCCTGACCCCTTTTATATTTCCCCTTTTCACCCCCCAGAATGTTGGTAAGTTACTGAATGTGTTTCCCGTGCATTATTGAATGTTTTATCCTCATTTTGAGATGCAAATGAATTGCCTGAAGTATTTATAAGTAACAAATGAATGCACTTGAAGTTTTGTTTACATTTTGGTATCATTTATGAGGCTCGGCCTGACAAGTATAGAAGTACGTGCCACTGAGTGTATCATATGTGGGGCCCAAAAACAGACAATGGTGATAAATATTTGCCAATGGGTATCATATATCATGGATTAACAAAAAAAAAAAGGCCATCTTTGTCAATAATAGCTACCGATTGCAGGGAATCAAATACATTGATATCAAGTTATGTGATAAGTGACATTGAGGGTGATTCTGCGGAAAATATGAGCCACACGGAGTGCTTCCTCTTAAAGTGGATGCCTGAAGTTTTGTCTACTAGAAGGTACAGCAAGGAGAACAAAAAAAGGTGGATGTTACTTCCTGCAGTCATAAAGAGTTATAATGCCCATATGGGAGGCATAGATAAAATGATATGTTGGGCACCTCTACAAGTCTCCACTCAAAGCAAAACGCTGGTACATGAGGCTGTTTGGATATGTCATTGATCTTTGTTGTGTCAATGGCTGGTTGTTTCAGGCGTACTGTGCTGCTCTGAAGAGAAATACATAACCTCAAGGATTTCGGGTTTTTCCATCTCCCATTCAGCAAGAAAGCCAAGGAGCATGAGATCCTACCAAGTTGTTCAACTTCACGGTCTTCTTCAATTGAAGAAAATTTCTTTCCCTATGGAAAAAGAAATCATGAGGATACAAGATATGATGAAACACTCCTCACGGGAGTTTCTAAAAAAAGAGGCCATGTAAACATTCCCCAACGAAAAAAAGGATCTACTCGCCCTTTTTCTTGTTCCTTCTGCAAGGTTAATCTATGTTTAAACTCAACCAGACATTGTTTCGTGGAATTTCCCTAAAAACAAGATGCATAATACCTCTGATAAAAATGTTTGTCACAATAAAAAAGAAAGGATATATTTGGTGATATCCATATTTTGTAACATTTTTAATTTTTATAATGTCAAATTATAAATGTGTTTAAAAATTTTAAATAAATTATGTGCCTTTTGGTTTTTAAACCCCCTTGTTTATTAATAAACCTTTAAAAGTATATATATATGCCTTTTATTATCAGTTATTAAAAATGTTTTATTCTTTTAGACACATGCCTTTTCAAATGGCATCAAATATATTAATCTGTCACCAAATTTAATCTTTTTTGGGATTCCCCCATTTGATTCCCAAAAACCTTTTTGGACCAAAAATAAATAAACTTGAAAAAAGGGCCCCAAAAAAATAGGGCTTAGCATTGCTTATATTATCAGAATATGGGGTTTCAAATGTTGCACTTTCTCAAATTTGATTCATGGCCTGGTAAAGGGTTTAAAGGCGAGATCCTCTGACATTATCCTCCCAAATCCTTCACATTTTTTTGTCTTGTTTGGGTTAAAATTTTTCAAATCTTAAATTTTTTTTTCCCCAAGTTTTCCATATCTGGTATTGAAAAATTTTCCCCCGTTGAACTTCATATTGTTTTGAGTGGCCCATTTGGATTTGGTTGTTCCGCGGAGTTTTGCTGTGTCTTCAATGGAGGTCACTGAGTTCCGGTGTCATCCCAAAAGGAAAATGAGCTTCACATCTCTGTCTATGTCGAATGAGGATGAGGAATAGAATGGGAGCGAGTACTGTGTCTTTTGGAACAGGGCTTTTTACAGTGGCTGCCTGGGACTTTACTCTGTTTTATTACCTTTTTTGTTATATTTGTCAGGAAGTTATAGATCCATCTTTATCCTGTTATTCCTTTATCACGCATTTTTTTGTTATTACCCCCGGTCACACTTGTCAAAACTTTTTAAAGTCTGTGTTTTCATCTGTATTTTGTTTATCCCCAACCCTCCCGAACCCTGTCATAGTGGTCCAAGGCTGGGACGGCAGGAGCGACCTGCTATAAACCCGTGGCCCTGGGTTGTGTAACTGTGGGTATCTAGGGGTTTTGGGGATCTTGCTTCTTAGAACACTTTCAAAGATTTTATGATATGGGATGTTAGTACTATCGGTCTGTAGTTCTTTGCAATTGCTTTTACCTTTGTGGAGTGGGGCCTTTGACACAAAAATAACCTGGTCTGAACATCAATATAAGATTTTTAAAAACCACCTACTCCCCCTAAACAAATACTCTATACTCAATTAAACCAAAAAAATCTCCCAATTACCAAATCTTAAACTTCAAAACTAGATTAAAGTTCTACATTAATAAATACTACATTATAGTATAAATACCTGCACTCCCCCCCCCCCACACCAACTTGAAGCTTTTTCATACTGAAAACTATTTTCAAAACACTCAGTGTTATTTTCCATAATATAATTTCAATAACAAATTCCTACCCAACAACTCCCCCCAATTAAAAAATAAAATTCTCATCATACAAGACATCCATATTTTTTACTGTTATTCCCCCTTTAAAAACACTAAACTCAAATATTAACCCACCCCCCAAACTTCTCATTACCAACCTTAACAGGAAAATGACCATAACACGACACAGATCACTCTTCGATTTTCCCCCCATGTCCATCTAACACATACCTGGGTATACCGGGAAAGGGGTTCCATGGGTCAACCCCCCCCCCGGTCTGGCCAGGCCTCATGGGATCAGAGCCTGATCAACCGGCTGTTACTGCTGGCCCCCGCAGCCCAATGTACGAACCACACCCTGGTGGTCAGGTACCGACTTTAGTGCCTGTCCAGTGCCTTTTTAAAGCACCCAGGGTTTTGTTGGAATCCCCGATGAAATTGGGAGGCAGTAGAACAGTTTTGGGGCCCCCTGACACTTTTGTGTTGTCCTGAACGTGCTAGGACACCCTTTTTCATTGGGGCGATGTTACATCGCCTGCCAATCTTTGCTTTCGTAGGGGGCTCGTGTGCAATTTTGGGATAATCCCTCGAGAATTTTCCACATGTATATAATAATGTATCTCTCCTGCCTGCGTTCGGGGAGTACAGGTTTAGGAACTTCAAGCGTTCCCAGTAACTGGGTGGTTTATCGCAAAAGCGTGCCGTGAAGGTTTTTGAAATTTTCTGGGTCAGAAATTTCACCTGCCTTAAAAGGTAGTTATGTGAAACAAAATTCCCAGCCTAAAAAACAAGCGACCGAAAAGTGCCCAAATGGGCTTGGCATCCCTGGTTTTGAAGGTTCTCATTATCCATCCTGTCATTTTCTAGCAGATGCGATTGCTACGGTGTTATGGTCGTTGGTGAAATCCTCTGACATGATCCTCCCAGGTCTTTGCTTTAAATTTTTTCGCTCTATTGAGGGGTTTGGGAATTTTGTTTGTACCCCGATGGTTTTAATTTCTTACGTTTCCCATATCTGAGTAATTAAAATTTTCTCTATTGAACTTCATATTTTTTTCTGAGCCCATTTAAAGATTTGGTTTATGTTTGCTTGGGTCTTGCAATGTCTTCAACGGGGGACACTGTCATGCAGATTGGTGTCATCTTAAAGGAAGACACGGCACTGTGGCTTATATCCTGTTATGTCCGATATGAGGATGAAGAACAGGATGGGGCAGTACTGTGCCTTGTGGAACAGAGTTTTTCACTTAGCCCCCTCAGATTTTCTCTGTTGACTACTACTCTTTGTTTCTACCGGGAGTCACCTGGAGAATTCCGGGTAACCCCCCCCGCGGCCCGGTCCGTGACCAGGCCTCTTGTTGGACCAGGCCTGATAAACCAGGCTTTTACTGCTGGCCGCACGCAGCCAACGACAACCACAGCCCGGCTGATCGGTACCGGCGGGTGCCTGTCCAGTGCCTGCTTGTTGGGGAAATTATGATCCATCTACCAACTTTTCCTGTTATTCCTTTATAATTTTGTGCTATTACACCATGGTCAACTTGTAAAAAAGGTTTTTGCAAAGTCTTGTATATAACATCTGCATTCTTTTTGTCTTCTAGAGCATCCAGAACCTTGTCGTAGTGGTCCAGTGTTAGACAGACAGGGTGACCTCCAAAACCCATGCTGCCCTGGGTTGTGTAATTGATGGGTATCTGGTAGTGGCGATCTCGCTTTTTAAATTTAAAATTTTTTTGATATGGGACTTAGCGCTATTGGTCTGTAGTTCTTTTTTATTGCTTTACTGCCCCATTTGTGGGGTGGGGGTATGTCTTTTTTTTTAGGAACGCAGGACGACCCCACTGTCCATTCCCCCCTCCATAGGATGTTAAAAACACGTGACAGGGCTTCTTGCAGTTCTTGATAAAGAGTTCCATGAGTCTGGGCCTGGGGCGGAGTGCGTCATGTCATTTTTGCCTTTTTTAAGTCATTTATGGCTTTTAGTTCTTCCGCTTTTTTGATTCCTGTAATTCCTTTAGTTTTAATTCGATGTTTGCTATTTCTCTGACCAGTGTCTCCCTCTATTTGATACATTGGCCTCTTTAGCCGCCCGTTATTCTTTGCCTTCCCCCTTTGGGGGCGCCTCGCTCTTTCTGGTTTTAAACTTTTCCTCCCTTTCCTTAAGGAAATTTGCCTTGAGCAAACCTCAATGCCAAGGGGTTTAAATTTTTTCTAGACATAGGTTAGGTCCGTGATGTAGGCTATCTTCCCAGTTTATATCATTTAGGACTTGGTTTACTTGGTCCCACCTTTGTTTTTTTTATTGAAGTTGAATTTGGGGAAGGGCCCCCACGGCTGATCCCTTTTGTCGTCTGGGGCTCCCCGCATAAAGCACCTCTGTTATGTTGTGATCTAGTATATTGTTTTTGATATGATGACATTTTTATCAGATCATCATTGTTGGGGAAGATGAGGTCCAGGTTTCTCTAATCTTGTAGGCTCTACTTTTGCTGGTTTAAGGTGAATTTGGTGCAATATTTAAAAATTAATGTGTGTGAGTTTTCATCTGGCTGCCTCCTGGTTTATCTCTGCTACCACATTGTTTGCAATATTCCTCCATTTTGGTACCTAGGTTGAAATCCCCCCGGAGCAAGATGTTGGGGGAGGGCTGGAAGATTTTCCGATGTGGTCAATTTTCGAAGCTGTTTCTGGAATTGTTGGGACGTTGCATCAGGTTGTAAAACATGACCAGGTTTTTATTTCGATCTATATTGCAATACTTCAACCACATCATTTGAGGCATTTAGTAGTTCTGAAATATAAGTAACTGTGATATACAGGCCAACCCCCTTTTCCCCGTTCACTCTGTCACTGTTGGTTCGGACCATATTTCATTGTCGGATCTCTTATGTGGGTCTCTTAAAACCGAACAAGATTTTACTCTGTAAGCAGTCCATGGTGTAAGGTATCTTGTTGTTCGTTGCTGGCTTTTGACCCTGTATATTTGCAAAAATAAATGTCCTTTGGGTTGGTGGTATGGGGGGGTCTTTTTTTTCCCGGCACTAATATCTGTTGTGTTGGAGTGGAGGCCATTGATTGTGATTCCCTCCAGAAATGATTCGTTGGTGTGATTTCTGTCATTTCCTGCCAGCTTTTTTTTCCCTTCCCGGCATAAAAACCTCTCTCCGGGGGGTGTGGCTGGTTTTTCCCTGTAAAAACTCAATGCCCTTAAAAGCTCAAAAAATTTTTATTTTTGATCGCCAAAAAAACCCCGCCTGTACCTCAATTCAAAGCTCTCCAAAACCCCCCTATACCCAAAACTAAATACACAATATTTTAAAATTACCATAAAGTTAATTAATCACTTAAATTTTAAACCTATTATAAATAATCTCTTTGCTAACTTTGTTTCTATAGCATTAACAAAAAAAATAATTCATTCTTATACTTTGTATTTTTTGTAACTATCTAATGACCATATAAACTGTTATTGCAATACAATTGTTTAATTTGTTTGATCTGATAAAATAAATTGACGTTCAACTTAAGTTCAAAATAAATTGTCTATATAATTTTACCATTTAGTCTATTTTTAAATTTAAATTTTTAAGAATCCCACAATGCTCTGCATATTGGGGGCTTTTCATTACCCCCCCATTTCTATCCAGATAGCCCCAGCTCAGCCTACAGCGAGGGGGTGTTCTGAGCCGGTCCTGGTTCCTTGGAACATTATATTTTCACAAGATGGGCGGGCTTTGAAAACGCAGGGTAAACACCATCTGATAGAAGTCTTGAAAGGTGCCATACATCCCAGCAATGCGGATATTTTTCCCCAGCTATAATCTGTGTTTCCAGGGACCCAGAATAAAAAAAATTACAGAATAGCTGAATGGTGAAACACAAATTTTTTGAAAAACTCAAACGGAGTGTTATGCCCGTGTTGTGGAATTTCCAAGCCCGGGTTTTGAGGTAAACCTGGCAGGGGATGTTACATTGAAGGACGCTTCACGATACTATATGGGTCGCATTGAAACTTTCCCTTTTTTGCGTGGGGGAATAACTGGGGATGTCTTTGAAAGGTATGGAGTCATACATGAAGCTATGAGGGGGCGATGGATGCAAGGGTTATATGCGGGTTTTTCCCGGAGGATCATTTAAACTTAAAATGACAACGACAGCAAATACCCTCTACGTAGTAATGGAAAATTCCATCCCCGGTTCGTTACCTACCGGGACAGCTAATGTGTTGGATATGCAGATCTCGGGCATATGGAAATGGTTGCGATAAAAAGACCCAACAGTCAAGCCAGGCCTGAACAAGACAGGCGAAGGAGTTGGGAAGAACACAGGAGGACGTGGGCGTGGTGGCATCTGCGAAGTGGAGGAAGTGGTTGAAGCTGAGGGCTGGGGTTTATACTCCCCAAAGAAACTGATGGTCAGGGACTTTGCAAAAGGGGCCCCCGGATAAGGACACGGTTTTGGGGTTAATGATCCACTGCTTGAGGATCTACAAAATTTGTTGAAAAGTCCTAGGTTGTCCCCACAAGGAAGATTTGCCAGGTGAAGTGGTGACAGAGGAGTCAGTGGTGAGTGCAGTGGGGGAAAAGGGGGAAAGTGAGTGTGGGAAGATTCTGTCTGCAGGTCATAGGCATGGAGGTCCACTGCATACATAACAATAAGGGATTGGGCTTTGAGCTGAGACCTCTAGGAAACGGGCCCAGTGGTTTGGAGGAAGAAATGCTTCTCCCGCTCAGAGGGCAAAAAAACATGGGGGGGTGGCCCCGAGATGGGGGAAAGGGGGGGGCAAGGGTGGGGGAAATGTGTTTGGAGGGTAGAGGCAAAAGACAGAGGGTGTGGGGGCCAGTGAAAAAGGGGTTAAAGTTGGGATTGTCAAGGCTAATGTTCAGAAATTACAATGGCATAGAGGAAAGCCCCCATGCGCCTTCAAATGTCTTATATGAACGTCAATGGCCTCAAATCAGAGGTCAAAAAAAATGGGTGGTAATGTTAAGAAGAATGTATGTTGATTTATGCTTCCTTCAGGAGCATAATTATCGTTCAGGGGGAAAATTGGGTTTTAAAAGGGTACCGATGTTTGCAGGGGTTTGGAGCACAAGGGTGGGGGTATAGGAAAAAAGGGGTTTCAGCCCTTTCTGTCTTTTTACTTGGGAAAAGGGGGGGGGGTAGGGTGGTTAGGGTTGATGGGGACTGGGGCGAGATTAAGGTGTGTTTTTTAGGGTTTTCATGACTGCAGTTTGCAGGAAGACAAAAGGCTTTTTCGTGAAGAGTTGGTTTTTATCTGCGAGTTTGCCTTTGTCTGTTTTTAGGCGTTTGGGAAATTTGGGTTTTTTGTTGTAAAATGTAGAACCAAGGGGGGTGGATGTGAATTTTGGGGTACTGAGGAAGTTCTGAAACAGTGGATGGTGGATGTGGTGCGAGGGGGGGGATGGGTAATGAGCACATGTTTGTATGAAGAGGTTATGCTGCTCGGTTGATGGATATATGTAAAAGGGATATCTGTTGTAAGGTGCAATGCCTGGATATGGGTTTTCTGACCATAAGGGGGTTTGGAATGGCAGGGGGGGTGAAAAATATCTGGGGTATTTGGGAAAAAGAATGTAAAGGGTTTTTAAATGGTGAAGAAGCAAAAGAAAATTGGGGAAAGGTGGGAAGTGGGGGGGAGTGATGGAAGGGGGGGTGATGTAACTCGGTGGTATAGGCAACTGCTTGTTACACCAACAATACCAAAAACCACAAGAATCTCTGAGACTAGTATCTTTTTTTAGACCCATCTGGACTAACACTATATCCCCTCTAAAATCAGGCATACTCCGACAACCCAAAAGACCTACCCCACCTTTCATAACCCAAAATAGGTAATTTGTCCCAAGATATTAAAAATTTCCTTCGACTAAAATTGACATCGACTGGGAAAAATATTAG
>WNWK01054489.1:0-11546 GCA_009830355.1 Cherax destructor
ATGGCAAAAAGTTCCAGTCAACACAAGATAATTCAACAAAGCACAACACAGGTCAGTACAACGCATCTCAACAAAGCACACTACCACACAACAGGGCTCAATACAACACTGGTCACACTCACTTTCTACACTTGCAACATACATTTCCCACAACCGCCGCCCTCACACTCTCACTTCCTGATTCACACACTCGTCATGCAGACCTACCACAACACGCACGCACGCACACACACACACACACACACACACACACACACACACACACACACACACACACACAGAAAGCAGAGCCAGGATATGGGCCCTAAAATATGAGGTAAATATGCTGAAGCTAGTTACTGGGCTATTGCCCTGTAACTGGCATCTGAGGCAGGTACACCCTACTGAACGGGGAGGCCTATTAGTCCACCAAGCAGAGCTGAGGAATGAAGAGGAAGAGCTGTTGGGAGCAGGGATAGCAGTTAGTGAGAGGAAAGAAGGTAGAGAAGGTGAAAGGCCCCATGCAGAGGCACGACCATGCCACCATGAGTTCCAGAAAAAAGGAGACAATGGCCATGTGCAAATAGAACCCGAGACACAGACGGAAAGGCAATGGGAGGAGGAGAGGGAGAAGACAATGTTTATTCATGGGCTTCAGTTTCTTCTTGAAGACTTCTACATTGGTTCCAGCAATATTTCCGATATCTGTTGGTAGCAGGGTGACTAGTTTAGGCCCACGGATGTTGGCACAGTGTCCTCTTATTGTACCGGTGGCTTCCCAACTTTATACTGGGACTATTTTACACTTCGTCCCTCATCTCTCACTCCTGTACGTTGTTATGGCAGTCTTCACATTTAGGACCAGGCCCTTCTGACGTCCACATTTTTTCCATATCCGAGCAACAGGAATTTGTTCCCACTGAACATCATGTTATTTTGTACCGCCCATAAGAAGACTATATCCTTCTGCAATTTTTTGGTGTCCTCTACAGAGGTGACTTTAATGCTAATTTTTGTGTTATCAGCAATGGATGACACACAGCTGTAGTTTGTGTTTACCTGTTTCAAGAATGAGAAACAGGAATGGCACCAGGACGGTGCCTTGGGGTACTGAGCTTTAAACATTGCTGAGCCTTGATTTCACATTATTTACTGCTACTTTGTGTTCTCTTCATTAGGAAATTGCAAATACATTTGCCTATTTTCCTTGTTAAACCCGTTAATCATATTTTATGTACTATCACTGCATCCCATTTGCCAAATGCCTTACCAAAGTCCGTGTGCATCTGCATTGCGGAATCTTCCGAAGCCTCAGTAATTTGTCATACTGATCCAGCAGTAGTGACAAGCATGATCTCTATGCTGCCTTTCATGCTGACTTGGGTTATACAGATATTTTTTTTCATAAAATATGTAAACTTGAAGTTCTACCATCCTCTCAAAGATTTTTATGATGTGTGATGTTAGTGTGACTGGCGTGTAGTTGCCTGCCAGGGGTCTACTGCCTTCTTCGTGCAGGGAGTTATGTCTATGTTTAGGACCTCTGCGATTTCGCCTATATATGAACTCTTCCTTCAAAGTATTCCTAGTGCTTGTGATAGTGGTGTAATTTTATCTTGCCTTTGATGAGCTCCAAAACATTTTTATACTCCCACATCCCGGCCTTGGGCCAGGTTCGTCTGGTGCTTGTCTGGTCAATCAGGCTGTTGCTGCCGGTGGTCCGCTGACCCTAATATCTATCACAGCCTGACTGATCTGGCACCTAGTGAAGGTACTTGTCCAGTTTCCTCTTGAAGACTTCTACACTTGTCCCAGCAGTGCTTCTGATATCTTCTGGTAAGATGTTTGTTACGGGTATACCCTTGACCAACATTTTATATTGTGTGTATTTTTATCATAATGGTATATTGGAGATATTTCCGTTATTAGCTAAAACGAAAATGTCTTACTTTATACTATTATTCGATTTAGCTATGTTGTAGGTAGGATGTTACATTTTACTGTGGTGTAGTGGGAGACCACTAGTCATACTGCCGGTTACCTGTTTAGGTAGTGGCCGGTCTCCCCTCCCTGTCACGTGACCTACATGACGTCGTTTCATCAAACATTTACGATCGTCAGTAGGTTCACACACCCTCTCCCAACAGGGAGTAGGTTCACACACCCACTCCCAACAGGGAGTAGGTTCACACATCCACTCCCAACAGGGAGTAGGTTCACACACCCTCTCCCAACAGGGAGTAGGTTCACACATCCACTCCCAACAGGGAGTAGGTTCACACATCCACTCCTGACCAGGAGTAGGTTCACTGACTTTCACGAGAGTAGTCATACGCTCTTCGGAGTAGGCTTGGGAAGTTATTCCACCTTTAAGAGGATTTGTTAAGTCTCTAGTATGGTTTGAAAATTGTCTATTCATCCACGACTTACGGTGATAGCTTGTATTAGCAGAGCTTTGGTCAGTATCCTGAATTATTGTCTCAATAAAATGTATTTGATGTTTCAATTTATATTTTATACTTCTCTGCCTTTATTAAGGCAATAGTCTCAGTTATTGTATTGCGAAACGTTAATGTAAAATATTATTTGTATAAAACTCATGTCATTGAGTATGATTATTGTACAGAAACAAGTAAAGTCATATGTCGACTGTTTTCGAATAAAGTTTATCATGATAGAGATAACTTTATACCATACACTGAATAATTATATGAATTCTTTTATATTAAATTTCTTAAATTTTACTTGCTTGGGTCAATCTCCTAAAACTTACCCTAATACTATAATGATTTTCTCTAACGATGAAACAATCAAAGCTTAATTAAATAACTTGTTACGACGGGGCAAAACAGGCTAATAAATGAGGCCCTGATCGTAACAATGTTGAATAGTCTGGGGTCACGGACACTGATACGATGTTCTCACTGTGCCTTGCTTTTTACTGGGTTTATTTTGCACTTCCTCCCATGTCTCTCACTCAAGTACGTTGTTATGGCAGTGTGTAGATTTCAGACATAGCCCTCAAGTACTTCCCAGGTATATATTATCTTGTATCTCTCTTTTATCCTCTCCAGTGAGAACATATTTAAGAATTTGGGGAAGTTTACATTTCTTTATAAATAATGGTCCAAGAGTCAGGTCCTGGTGTTGCATGTGGGAAACCAACACACCGACCAGACTCAATTTACAGAAAAAAAAAAATGAAAACTAAGAGCTGGAAGACCACTACTACCCTCTCGCCTGTGTATGAAACACACACTGGTAGACTACCATACAGGGACTACTACCCTCTCGCCTGTGTATGAAACACACACTGGTAGACTACCATACAGGGACTACTACCCTCTCGTCTGTGTATGAAACACACACTGGTAGACTACCATACAGGGACTACTACCCTCTCGCCTGTGTATGAAACACACACTGGTAGACTACCATACTGGGACTACTACCCTCTCGCCTGTGTATGAAACACACACTGGTAGACTACCATACAGGGACTACTACCCTCTCGTCTGTGTATGAAACACACACTGGTAGACTACCATACAGGGACTACTACCCTCTCGTCTGTGTATGAAACACACACTGGTAGACTACCATACAGGGACTACTACCCTCTCGCCTGTATGGAACCAGACAGTAGACTGGTAGACAACAACCATCTTGGAGACTACTTCACCATCTAATGTGTATTAAGCAAGGTAATAGGATGACAGACAACCATCATCCACGGAGGTACTACTCCTCTCACTCATCCACGGAGGTACTACCCTCCTCTCTCACTCATCCACGGAGGTACTACCCTCCTCTCTCACTCATCCACGGAGGTACTACCCTCCTCTCTCACTCATCCACGGAGGTACTACCCTCCTCTCTCACTCATCCACGGAGGTACTACCCTCCTCTCACTCATCCACGGAGGTACTACCCTCCTCTCTCACTCATCCACGGAGGTACTACCCTCCTCTCTCACTCATCCACGGAGGTACTACCCTCCTCTCTCACTCATCCACGGAGGTACTACCCTCCTCTCTCACTCATCCACGGAGGTACTACCCTCCTCTCTCACTCATCCACGGAGGTACTACCCTCCTCTCTCACTCATCCACGGAGGTACTACCCTCCTCTCTCACTCATCCACGGAGGTACTACCCTCCTCTCTCACTCATCCACGGAGGTACTACCCTCCTCTCTCACTCATCCACGGAGGTACTACCCTCCTCTCTCACTCATCCACGGAGGTACTACCCTCCTCTCTCACTCATCCACGGAGGTACTACCCTCCTCTCTCACTCATCCACGGAGGTACTACCCTCCTCTCTCACTCATCCACGGAGGTACTACCCTCCTCTCTCACTCATCCACGGAGGTACTACCCTCCTCTCTCACTCATCCACGGAGGTACTACCCTCCTCTCTCACTCATCCACGGAGGTACTACCCTCCTCTCTCACTCATCCACGGAGGTACTACCCTCCTCTCTCACTCATCCACGGAGGTACTACCCTCCTCTCTCACTCATCCACGGAGGTACTACCCTCCTCTCTTACCCCGCACATAGGAGAAAGAAACTTATATAAGGGCTCTGGTGGCTAAAGCTCTCGCTTCACACGGCGAGTGTCTGGGTTCGATTCCCAGCGAGGGTAGAAACATTGGGCGTGTTTCTTTACAACGGTTGCCTATGTTCACCCATCAGTAAAATAGGTACCTGGGTGTTAGTCGACTGGTGTGGGTCGCATCCTGGGACACTGACCTAATTTGCCAGAAATGCTCAGCATAACAAGGGGCTTTCTATATAGTAGTATGTCATTGATGTCAGCTAGGACTGTATACCTTGTACATGTACTTGTAGAAATAAAAACTTGTACCATTAAAACTAGTTAATGGTGCAAGTCGGACCGAAACATTGTTTCTAAGTGCGGGTTATTTGTGCTTCGTTCCAATCATGGTATTGTACCTTTTTGTTCTGTGTCACTAGAAGTAGATAGCAATGGTAAACACTTGACGGTAGAGGCAAGACTTAGGGATTCTTCAAGACTACGGTGGCCAGCACCTGCTGCTACACTCACTACCTCGTCTTCCACTTTCTTCTGTATACATTTCTAAAGTCTTCATATTGCGCCCAGGTATTGTACTGATATAACCACTGGATGGTAAAACAAGACACCCACATGTTGCACATGTGTCTAATTCTTCACCTTGTCGGTATTGTCTACCTTCATATACAACCAGGCGGGGGAAAAAAAAGATACATTTGAGACCATATACACAACATCCGTTAGATGGATGTGGCGCCAGTATGGAGCCAGAACCTAGTCAAGCATATGAAGATAATACAGATGATCCATAGGATGGCACTGAGACTGGTAGCGGAGCTGAGGGGAACACTACGAGGGGACCTCAAGAACACAAGCTAACAATATTAGCAGAGAGGAGAACCAGAGGATACATGATCACGATATAGAAAATACTCAAGAGAAGTTGATAAGGACAGGTTGTTTTAAAGGTGAGCTAGACACACATATGGCATCTAATACACTGATGTGCCAAAGGTAAAAAGTGCATTTTCAGTCTTATGATGGTGACAGAATGAGACACACAAGATGAAAAAGGTGGTAGAGGCAACACTACATACAGCTTCAAGAGCAGACATGACGGGGTCCTGGAGACCAGAAATGAGCAAAACCGGTCTATAAGAGGCGGGGCTAGTCGCTTTAACTCGGTCCCTGCAAACACAAGTACATACATGTACAGGTGCACACACCAATGTAAAGCTAATGAGAATAACAAAACACGGAGCAAGATCAAGACAGACTGCAGAAGGACTTGTGCAAATAGCAAAGTGGTCAAACAAGGAGTTGCAGGGGAGAGGAAGAGAAGATCGGAGACGGAAAGCAGGCTTGAGGCGAGAGACTGGAAATATCGTTCAAGGAGAAACAGCCAGATCAACCAGCCTGTAATGGATATGTGAGCCAGAGGGGTCACAAACACCATCAACGGTTTGAACAGTCAATTAACACAAAAACCTGGCCCCGGGACTGGTGTTAGGGTACAAAAACTCTAAACCCGTCACGGATATATTACAGGTAACATGAAAGTCAACATATCGTCAGAGATGCACATAACCCGCATAACATTTGCAACATATACGATGTTATCTAATCTTAAAAGTTCCTTCAGACAATTAAGACACAGCAGAGTACATACGTCAGTACTATCATGGAGCATGCGGGACCCCCATGAAGACCCTACCTGGTCAAGAATGTAAGAAAATTCAAGAAGGTACAGAGACCTGAAACAAGACTAGGCCTGGAGCCGAGGGGGTGAGTTATGAGGATAGACTAAAAGAACTGAACCTTGAAACAGAGGACTAGGGGTCACATGATTACGACATACAAGACACTCTAAGAAGTAAAAATGAGGGTCAGAGGTGCGAGAGGGCATGGAGGTAAGGTAAGGACACAAACGAGTCACTGGGATGCTCAGAAGTACTTTCTTCACTCTCAGTCTGGTAAGTAAGGAGAATGAACTAGATGAGCAACTAGTAGAGGCACACTCAACACACATTCTCAAAAGTAGGTATGACAGGGACCACGAAACCTGCGACAACAATGACAGCAATTGTAAGTTACGAGGCGGGGCCAGGACCCCCGCCAGGGGCCAGGACCCCCGCCAACAATACTTGGGTATCTACTGTGGGAACGTTTCTCCACACACTGGCTTCATCAGTCCAATACAAAGATTGATGGACTGATTACCTCAAACTCCTTGTGAGCTTCACCATTCTTTTTTGAATTGGACTGATGAAGCCAGTGTGTGGCGAAACGTTTCCACAATAAAGATACCCAAGTACTGCACATGTGTCTAATTTATCAACATAACTCGCTACGAACAACTTAGCGAGTACATACAAAACCACATAGGCGAGTACATATAGGTGAAAACCAACACACACACACACACTTATAAGATACTGAGAGGAATTGACAAGGTTGACAGAGACAGAATGTTGAAGAGATGGGACACAGCAACAAGGGGACACAGTTGGAAGTTGAAGACTCAGATGAATCACAGGGATGTTAGGAAGTATTTCTTCAGTCACAGAGTAGTCGGGAAGTGGAATAACTTGGGAAGTGATGTAGTGGAGGCGGGCTCCATACATAGCTTTAAGAAGAGGTATGATAAAGCTCATGGCGCAGGGAGAGTGACCCAGTAGCGGCCAGTGAAGAAGCGGGGTCAGGAGCTATGACTCGACCCCTGCAACCACAAACTGTTCTTACTTTATTGAGAGATTAAAGTTTGATAGGCAATCTTAGAGTAGCCTTCAGTCATTCCATCCCTTTTATACAACATAAGAGAGACCACCTCCAAGTACACAGCATTTGTTTTTCAACACGCCGGCGGTCTCCCTCCGAGGCAGGTGACCCAAAAAAGAAACACTTTCACCTTCACACATAATCACTGTCTTTGCAGAGGTGCCCAGACATGACAGTTTAGATGTGACTCCAAACAGCCATGGGACCCACACATGTAAAAGCTTGTTAAGAAACTGGAAAAGGTGCAGAGGCGTGCCGCCAGGCTAGTGCCAGACTAATATAAACTACGCGCAACTGGATCTTACCACACTGGAGGACACAACAACCAGAGGAGACATGATAACGTCTTACAAAATACTCAGAAAAACTGATAGGGTAAAAAGGAATAGACTGTTTGACGAGGCGGGAAACAGGTATTCGAGGCCATAGCTGAAAGTTAGTCATAGATAAGCCACAGGGATGTCAGGAAGCATTTCTTCAGCCTCAGTGTGGCCAGGAAGTAGAATGACCCCGACAAAGAAGTGGTGGAAACAGACTTCATACTTGGTTTTAAGACCAGGTACGATACTTCCCTTGACGCTAGGCAGGAATTAATCTGTCAAGCGGCAGGTAGTGAGGCGGGGCCAGGAGATAACACTCAACCTCTACACCCAAATACAGGTGAGAACGCGCGCACACTGAAAAGTAGGCATGTCATCAGTATACCAAGAGAAAGCCTATATTAATAAGTGCAGAGGAACCAAGACTTTTCAACACCCTCCCCTTTAGCACAAGGACAACTGCCAAGAGACTCCTGGCATACAAGTTCCTGATAAACCGGGCTGTGTTGCCTACGTTAAACTGCCTGCAGCTAGCACAAACTGCCTCATTGACCAGACCATCAACCAGGCGTGGTCTGGGACCGGGACGTAAGGGCGGTAATTCCTTAAATCATCGGGTAACCTTCAGCGATCATCTCCCCCGCTACCCGCTCTCAGACCAGGCCCCGTTAATGACAGTCTACCTGTGACAGTTTTCCAGGTCTCCGCCTCCACAACCTACCTCCAGGCAGGTAGACAGCGCAGGCTGTGGCCAGGCTGCCTGCCCTATTGACCGCCTGGTTAACCAGGCTTCGGGTGCTAGCGGCCCGCAGGCACACAGCCATCACAACCCGGGTGATCGACGCCTTGCCGTCATGAAGGAATCTTGATCCAAAGAATTGGAATTAACTTCCCTTTCTATGGATCAAATCCGATTGTTTCCCACTTTCCCGGGCGCTGTATGACTCGAGTTTAGTGCTTTCCTCTAAATATATAATAATAATAATAATAATAATAATAATAATAATAATAATAATCTTTATTACTATCATTAAAGATCATTAAGAAACATACTTAATAATTATAACGTGTATAATGTATTTAGGTAGAAGTGTGCAAGATGTACCTGACATGTTGCGCGTTGCAATACCACAGTACATATAAAATAGAGATTTACAATTTTCGAGGTGCGTTGTCAGCTGCGTGTAAATTCTCGTGTCACTTGCTAGGACATTCGCAATCGTCCTGCAACTTCTAACTGAATATTAGGTAGCATGTGTTAGGGTGGTACACACACACACACACACACACACACACACACAGTGGAGCTAGTGATCACGTGGTTCTGTGTTTTGATTATATAGTTGAGCTACAAGTGGAGAGGGGAGCAGGAATAGGAAGGGAGAAACGAAACTACAAAAGGGGGGACAACACAGGCATGAGGAACTTCCTACAAGACGTTCAGTGGGAGAGAGAATTGGCAGGAAACCCAGTAAAAGAAATGATGGAATATGTGACAACAAAATGCAAGGAGGCAGAGGAGAGGTTTGTTCCCAAGAGAAACAGAAGTAATGGGAAGACCAGAACGAGTCCTTGGTTCACCCAGAGGTGTAGGGAGGCAAAAACTAAGTGTAATAGAGAATGGAAAAAGTACAGAAGACAAAGAACCCAGGAAAATAAAGAGATTAGCCGAAGAGCCAGAAACGAATATCCACAGGTAAGAAGGGAGGCTCAGCGACAATACGAAAATGACATAGCATCAAAAGTCAAGTCTGACCCGAAGCTGTTGTATAACCACATCAGGAGGAAAACAACAGTCAAGGACCAGGTAATCAGGCTGAGGAAGGAAGGTGGGGAGTTCACAAGAAACGACCAAGAGGTATGTGAGGAGCTCAACATGAGATTTAAAGAAGTATTTACAGAGGAGACAGGAAGGACTCCAGGAATTCAGAATAGAGAGGTACACCAACAAGTGCTGGATGAAATACACACAACCGAGGAGGAGGTGAAGAAGCTGCTATGTGAACTCGATAACTCAAAAGCGGTGGGACCAGACATCTCTCAATGGGTCCTTAGAGAGGGAGCAGAGATGTTGTGTGTGCCACTAACAAAAATCTTCAACACATCCATTGAAACTGGGCAACTACCTGAGGTGTGGAAGATGGCAAATGTAGTCCCAATTTTTAAGAAAGGAGACAGACACGAGGTATTAAACTACAGACCTGTGTCACTGACGTGTATAGTATGCAAAGTCATGGAGAAGATCATCAGGAGGAGAGTGGTGGAGCACCTAGAAAGACACAAGCTTATAAACGACAACCAGCACGGTTTCAGGGAAGGAAAATCCTGTGTCACAAACCTACTGGAGTTTTATGACAAGGTAACAGAAGTAAGACACGAGAGAGAGGGGTGGATAGACTGCATTTTCTTGGACTGCAAGAAGGCGTTCGACACAATTCCTCACAAGAGGTTAATGCATAAGCTAGAGGATCAGGCACACGTACCAGGAAAGGCACTGCAATGGATCAGAGAATATCTGACAGGGAGGCAACAACGAGTCATGGTACGTGACGAGGTGTCAGAGTGGGCACCTGTGACGAGTGGGGTTCCACAGGGGTCAGTCCTAGGACCTGTGCTGTTTTTGGTATATGTGAATGACATAACGGAAGGGAGAGACTCAGAAGTGTCCCTGTTTGCAGATGATGTGAAGTTAATGAGAAGAATTAAATCAGTCGAGGATCAGGCAGGACTACAAAGAGACCTGGACGGACTACAAGCCTGGTCCAGTAACTGCCTCCTTGAATTTAACCCTGCCAAATGCAAAGTCATGAAGATCGGGGAAGGGCAAAGACCGCAGACAGAGTATATTCTAGATGGCCAAAGACTGCAAACCTCACTCAAGAAGATCTTGGGGTGAATATAATACCGAGCACATCTCCTGAGGCACACATCAATCAGATAACTGCTGCAGCATACGGGCGTCTGGCAAACTTAAGAATAGCTTTCCAATACCTCACTAAGGAATCGTTCAAGACTCTGTACACCATATACGTCAGGCCCATACTGGAGTATGCAGCACCAGTTTGGAACCCACACCTGGTCAAGCACGTCAAGAAATTAGAGAAAGTGCAAAGGTTAGCAACAAGACTAGTCCCAGAGCTAAGGGGATTGTGCTACGAAGAAAGGTTAAGGGAAATCGGCCTGACGACACTAGAGGACAGGAGGGTTAGGGGATAACGACATATATAATACTGCGAGGAATAGATAAGGTGGACAGAGACAAGATGTTCCAGAGAGGGGACACAGAAACAAGGGGTCACAACTGGAAGTTGAAGACTCCTATGAGTCAAAGGGATGTTAAGAAGTATTTCTTCAGTCATAGAGTTGTCAGGAAGTGGAATAGCCTAGAAAGTGACGTAGTGGAGGCAGGAACCATACATAGTTTTAATACGAGGTTTGATAAAGCTCATGGAGCAGGGAGAGAGAGGACCTAGTAGCAATCATTGAAGAGGCGGGGCCAGGAGCTATGAATCGACCCCTGCAACCACAAATAGGTGAGTATAAATAGGTGAGAACACACACACACACACACACACACACAGCGTGTTGTCAGGTCTTAATGCAAAAGCAAGAGAGCTTGACAACATATCTCCATGGATACAAAGGGAGGGAGGGAAGTTAGGTTAGATAAGGTTTATCAGGAAACAGGACAAGTATTTCCTGATGCGGGTCTTAGTCATATGATGACCCGCAGCTGGAGCTTTTGGTCATCTGACCTAGGCCTTCCACTGGCTTACCGGTCGGGCCCTTTAAAATTCAAGGTTGTAATTATAGGAGGGAGCAGAAGCACTGCGTGAACACACAACAAAGACTTCAACAAGTCGCCAGTGATGAAACGACTACTGGATAACTGAAAACTGGTCAATGTAATCCCAATACTTAAGAGGACG
>WNWK01054490.1:0-11546 GCA_009830355.1 Cherax destructor
TTAGGAAAGGTCATACTCGAGAGTATTGCTTTAAGTTAGAAAGAGATATGAAAGTTGATCGTGCGACTGGCGCCCCACTAGTCGTATCTTCGGTGCAACAAGGGCACCTACAACCTAGTAATTCTGATGCTGCTGTTTTGAAGAATGTTTCTCAGAATAGATGACTAGCATCAGACCGAGTATCTGATGAGAAGATTCGGTCAGCTATGAGTCCGTACTTATCGAGAGGCAAAGTAGGACTTGACGAATCTAAGCTCACTGAGATAATTACTTTCCGAGACACAGGTAGTTATCTTACTTTGTTAAGAGAAGATGTATTGCCTTTAACTAATGATACCTATACCCAGATAGATGTATTGTTAGAAGCCTATGGAGGTGCTGTTACTAAAGTACCTCTTCACAAAGTGTACCTTGAAACAAGCTATTATTCTGGTTATATGTCAGTTGGTATTTCCAGTGGTTCATTTCCTATCAGGTCAGTGGACTTGTTGATAGGGAATGATATCCTTCAAGCTGGTATTTGTAAGGAACCACTTGTGATTGATAATACCACTGAGGATAATTATGCCATTGAAGCTTGTAGAGAGAAGCCTATATTATTCCCTCTCAGTGCAATAACTCGTGCTATGTCAAAGATACAACAACAACCATCCTTGTCTCCTGCTGAGTTAGTTGATGATAATGACTTGGGCTTGAATATGTTGTTCAGTGATTCTCTGCACCCAGGATCACTAGCACTGACTCCCCCTGTTCTTCATCAGCCTAGTCAAGACACAACTGATGTGAAGATTCTAACTCACGAAGATTTAATCAAGGATCAGTTTGTTGATCAGTCTTTGGAAAGACTGAGAGATATAGCAGTTACTGAGAGTGAAGCAAAGGATCTCGATAATTGTTATTATTATAGTAAAGGTGTACTAATGGAGAAAAGTACAAGTCAGTTGACAGCTGACAGTGATTCCACTACAGTCAAGCATCTTGTTGTTTTACCAGTTACATTTCGTGAGCAGGCTCTTGATTTTGCTCATAATAGTCCCATAGGAGGACATTTGGGTGTCAGGAAGACACTAGGGAAACTGGCAAAACATTTCACTTGGCCGAGAATGAGGGACACTGTTGCTGATCATGTGCAACGGTGCCACGTCTGTCAGGTGACAGGCAAACCAGCTCACTCGCCTCCACCTGCCCCTGGAGATCACTCATACACACATATATTCTTATTTGCATATATCTGTATTATTGTACTTACATTGTACCTGATGGTACTTCAGAGTCATTTGGATATATGTGCCCTCAGCACAGTCATTGTATATGAGAGCAGTGTAGGAGCTAACCTCCTAATTAACCTCCTAATTGATATCTTAATTAATATCTTTATATTTGATTTACTTTGCTACCCTAGATTTTCCCACTTTGATAATAAACCTTTTAAATATATTTCGTTGGTTAGTACCCTATCAGTTGCAATCCTCTTAAGATATATAATATGTTGGATAACTGGACCAGGATACTGACTTTGTTACAAAAGCCCAGTAACAGGCTTGATGCTAGAAGGGCTATCTTTTCTAGTATTCACTGGAGATGTCTATTACTAATAGATATCGTGTCATTTTGTAACACTGCTACATAACAAATTGAATTCTATTAAACCAAGTATAGGTTTCTGGCTATCACAGTGCCGTTGACAATGTAGCCACTATTTGTCTACAAGAGACACTCTTACACAACACTGTGTAGACATTTGTCTACAAGAGACACTCTTACCCAGCACTGTGTAGACAGTTGTCTACAAGAGACACTCTTACCCAACACCGTGTAGACTGCTCTGCTCTCGAAGACTGCTACTCACACTGACGAGGTGAAGGCTACAGTTATCTATATACCTTAGAGTGAACTGCACGAGAATGATGATACATCTAATTTTCAGTGTACAGATTTCGCAAGGTTAAATAAATATATTCCACGATATGTACCTGGATGTTTGCTAAATTTATTGCCTTAAATACGCAACAATTAAGTAATTTAAGTTTATTTAGGTACAGGTACACATCAATACAATTACACAAATTATCATAAATAGTAACATATGTGTAAATTATCTGGGATAACCCACTTAGTCTCTGCTGTTTTCATCGGCTCTCCCGTCCTAAGTAATGGTTTCCTTAAGACACTTTGCTGTCCATGTTCACGCATCAGTAAAATAGGTACCTGGGTGTTAGTCGACTGGTGTGGGTCGCATCATGGGGACAAAGTTGACCTAATTTGCCTGAAATGCTCTGCATAATCAGGGGCTTTCTGTATAGTAGTATGTCACTGATGTCAGCTAGGCCTGTGTACCTTGTACATATAGTACTTGTAGAAATAAAGATTATTATTATTAAAGTACGCTGTACTTTGGGGGTCTGGCTGTGTGGATAAAGTACTACGTAATTTGCTGTAGAGTGTGCAGGTTCGAATCTTGCTGTGGCCAGAGATAATGTTTGTACACTGTGACCGGGTGTAGACAAGTGAATTGCTCATTAATAACAAAAAAAGGCACAATACCGTGACTGGAACAATACACACACAACCCGCACATATAAAAATGAGAGGAGCTTACGACGACGTTTCGGTCCGACAATTAAGCACATAGTGTTCAAAACAGTGACCATATGCCTGATCACATAATTTGCATTTAGTTTGATCATCATCTGTGTCTCCCAAACTGCCAGAAGTACAGTGGTACCTCGACTTACGATATTTTTTCATTCCAGAATGCTGTTCAAGTGCCATTACCAAACGAATTTATCTCCTTAAGAAATGTTGTAAAATAGACTAGTCCTTTTAGACCCCCAAAATTACACTTACAAAAGCATTTAAAAAAATAAACTTACATAAAAGGGTGAGTTTGGGGACCATCGTAAGTCGAGGTACCACTGTACTTGTAGCCAAGCCTAAGCCTGGCCACTACAACATCAGTCAGTCTGTTCACATTGCAAGTTGTGGGAAGCCGGTTACTGAACTCAGGTGGGGGTGTGGGCGTCCCGCTCTGCTGGGGCTTGGCAAGGGGGTCTACCGGATCTAATTGGATCTAAAGTTTCTATCTCTATTTACAAAGGAACTTTTGTTCCTTATCTTTCATCGCCCCCCCTTGGACAACAAATCTTCCTTGTGTTATCGTCGATTAGATTAGATTTAGATTTTGCCACCGAAGTGGCTAGTTTATTGTGCACCCCATATCCATCCTGTGGACGGTAGCGCAAGAACATATGGATACACAAAAGGCCTATTAACTAGCCCCCCAAAAGGGTTAACAGGTGTACATTTGGATTTATATCTACAGTTCACTTATCTGTTACAAGCAAATTTAGGAAATTTGCTTAGCATATCTGGTATCTTATTTTCATTAATAAGATATCTTGACATGTCACATAGGTTATTATACTGTCTATCTCTATATTCCTCAATAAGTGGACAATTCAGCACATAGTGTTCAAGACAGTGACCATATGCCTGACCACATAATTTGGATTTAGTTTGATCATCATCTGTGTGTCTCCCAAACTGCCAGAAGTACTTGTAGCCAAGCCTAAGCCTGGCCACTACAATATCAGTCAGTCTGTTCACATTGCAAGTTGCTCCATAAACATACTTATCTATGTTCATGTTATCATAGTGGGTTATAGATCTACTCAGACTTCTAACTACATTTCTATAACAATCATTTTCATTATTTACTTCTCTCCTAATATTATTCCTAATGCTAGACACAGATATACCAAAGTTATATTCCACAAATGGGGCAGTAAAGCAATAGTAAAGAACTACAGAACATTAGTGCTAACGTCCCGTATCATAAAAATCTTTGAAAGGGTTCTAAGAAGCAAGATCGGCACCCATCTAGATACCCATCAATTACACAACTTGGGGCGTGGGAGAGGGAAGTATCGCTCTTAAGGGCCTTGAGTTTGGATTTTGGAGGCTGTCAGGACGACGTTCGACGGGCTTTGGTGTATCTAGTCTTGGATTTTATACACGTATCCTGGGGTATGCAAACTTTCCTCAGCACTGGTGAACATCCCTCCAGATGGATCGAAAAAACTGGAACCGACCTCCGCATGAATCAGATACATGATCTATGGCAAGTAAGGCAACAGCGGCACTTCTCCGCTCCATGGAATATTACCCCATTCCAAACTGCCATCCCTCCATTTCCCCCCAAACTACTTCTTAAATCACAACCAAAGCTTCGCCTTGAAGCCAAACATGATGCCTTAAGCTGTATTGATAATTTAGTCAAACAGCACACTCTCTCACAAATTATTTACGTAGATGGTTATGTTCACCAATCCACTGGTGCAGCTGGTAGTGCTGCTGTTGTCATACACTGGTGCAGCTGGTAGTGCTGCTGTTGTCATACACTGGTGCAGCTGGTAGTGCTGCTGTTGTCATACACTGGTGCAGCTGGTAGTGCTGCTGTTGTCATATACTGGTGCAGCTGGTAGTGCTGCTGTTGTCATACACTGGTGCAGCTGGTAGTGCTGCTGTTGTCATACACTGGTGCAGCTGGTAGTGCTGCTGTTGTCATACACTGGTGCAGCTGGCAGTGCTGCTGTTGTCATGTTGGAGCACGCATCAATAACTGGGCCTCTACCCTTCAGACAGAACTGTTTGCCATACTCCTTGCACTCAAATACGTCCATGTATTTAAGGTTGACACTTTAATTGTAACCGATTCTCTGTCATCCATAAATGCTCTCAACTCATTAAGTATAAATTGTGACATGCTTGTGTCAGAAGCCAGACACAGGTATGGTAGGATTTTTTTTTATTTTATTTATAAACAGGAATACATTTTGATGATAACAAATTCCCACTCTAGACAGCATACTCCACCTATATTCAGAACCTTAAAACTACTCACCATAAAAAATATTCATACCTATTCATGTGCCTTCTACATACATAAAACTCTACATGCTAATATTAACCCTGCGCTCAGAATTCTCCTCAACAACTTTAATAGGTCCCACGAACATGACACAAGACACAGATCACTATTTGACATACCCAGAGTCCATACTAACCAATGTAAAAATTCTATGCACATAAAGGGCCCCAAAATCTGGAATTCATTACCAGTAAATATCAAGTTAACCTTGTCGGAAAATCAATTCAAGACTCTTCTCAAAAGTCACCTACTCACCCTATACTAAATACTCATACTGTAACAAACTTCCAAACCCAATATTATTTTACTTAAGAAGATCTCATTTTGATATGTTCATCCTCCTTAACACTTGTTGCAATCTCATATCATCATATTGTCATTTAAAATCTTATAGTATCATCATTTTCTTAATTTGAAATAAAATATATACCTAGATGAAACTCTAAAACTATTTCTAGTATTGTTATTATACTAGTATAGCATCAACATACTGTAATTTGAAATAAATTCTACAACTAGATTAAACTCAACCAATTTCTCTTGTATTGTCTTTAAATAGTATGTATAACCATTTAATAATTTAAATAATATAGAACTAGAATAAACTCAATCAATTTCTTTAGCATTAAGTACTTAGTGAATAAGCCTCTAGAATAAACTGCCCCTAATGCCATGGCATGCCAGTGGCTCTCCTTGCATTACAGTTTTATAATTGTATTATATTTGTAACTACCAATAACATTGTACACTTGTAACATGCATTGAAATAAAAATTATTATTATTATTATTATTATTATTATTATTATAGGAAAGGACTATCATCTGGTACAGTATGTACAAAAATTAAAGGACAACATATCTTTATGATTCCCAATACGTAAAGGAGAATAAACAAAATAAAAAATAAAAAATATATATAATACAACATATAAGGCCACTTCATTGGTCTCGTTGTAATATATAGGACACTCTTTATACATTTAACATGAATGTACTGCTAATATTATGAAAAATACATATATGTACAGTGGAAATGTGTATTAAAGACATGTTCTCATACTCCTCCACCATGACTTATAACCTATCTAATGTATTTAAACAAAGAATTGCACCATACCATACACACGCAAAACCCCATTGTAACATACATACACATTAATATATACATTTGACATTACAATGCCAGCTCCGCCTCACAACTTCCCTAAATACAATAAAAAAACCTACCTAATTTAGTAACATCTAACTATGAAATATGAAACATTACATGAGATCAAATCATCCCACACAAAAGACCCCTCCCCTTTAACCCCCCTCCTTTTATCCTGACAATACCCCTACATACATGTCTCACGGCACACAAAGGAACACGGGGGATACAACCATGACAGCACCGGGAGAGGCCAATGCACCTCTGACGAGGCAATGGGAGACACAGTGGGAGGAGGAAAGGGAGAGGTCGATCTTTATCTATGGCCTGAAGGAAGTCGAAGGGGACACCCACGACAGAAGAAAACAGGAGGAGAAAGAAAGGATTGAAGGTATAATGCTAGCAATAGGGGGAGACACGTCCCAAGTGACAAATTTTCGGAGAATTGGGTGGTACACAAGGGAAAGAAATCGACCTCTCAAGGTAATCTTCAAAGCAGAATCAGCCCGTACAATGATCCTGCAAGAGAAGGCACGGCTGAGGACGAATCAGGGGTACCGGAATGTATACCTAGATCGGGACAGAACGCAGGAAGAAAGGGAGGCTCGGAAGGAGCAGATAAGAAGGCGAAGAGAGGAGAGAGAGGAGACAGCAAGATACGGAGGACACCAAGCCCAAACAGGACAAACACACACACTGGAAGTACCCACGGTGGACCTAAAATCACAAAACCCCCACGCCAACCATACCCTTTAACACCACACACACTCATCAGTCCCACTGCCCCCACCCCAGCAACCCAAAACCCACCATCACAGCTACCCCCCCCCCACCACAAACTCCACCCCACCAACCCATACCCCAACCATACAATCCCCCCCACCCATGCTGCAACCCCCTATGGGCACCCCACCCACACCCCCCTCAACCCACCAAGATCTCCCCAGGGACACAGTATTGGAAACAAGGTTGAAGGTTTGGTACACAAACGCGGACGGAATTACGAACAAGTATGAAGAGTGGAATGAAAGAATAGGTGAAGTGTCCCCAGACATCATAGCTGTCACAGAAACCAAACTAAAGGAGACAGTATCAGATGCAATCTTCCCACAGGGATATCAGATCCTGAGGAAAGATAGAAGGAGCCGGGGGGGAGGAGGGGTCGCACTGCTTGTAAGGAACCGTTGGAAATTTGAGGAAATGGAAGGAATGGAGGTGTGTAGAGAAAGGGACTACATAGTAGGTACCATCCAGTCTGGGGAACAAAAGATAATCATTGCAGTGATGTATAACCCACCACAGAACTGCAGGAGGCCAGGTGAGGAATATGATGAGAACAACAGAGCGATGGTGGACACTCTGGCGGAGGTGGCAAGAAAAGCGCACATGAGCAGAGCAAAGCTACTGGTCATGGGCGATTTCAACCACAGGGAGATCGACTGGGAGATCCAAGAACCACATGGGGGTCCAGAAACTTGGAGAGCCAAGATGATGGATGCGGTACTGGAAAACCTGATGCACCAACATGTCAGGGACACGACCAGAGTGAGAGGAGAAGATGAACCAGCAAGACTGGACCTTGTATTCACCCTGAACAGCTCAGATATTGAAGACATAACACACGAGAGCCCCCTGGGAGCCAGTGACCATATGGTGCTGAGCTTTGAGTACATTGTAGAGCTACAGGTGGAGAGGGAAAACGGTACCGAAAGAGACAAACCAGATTTTAAAAGAGGAAACTACACAGGCATGAGGAATTTCCTGCAGGAGGTTCAGTGGGAAAGGGAAATGGATGGACAGACAATAAATGAAATGATGGAATACGTAGGGTCAAAGTGCAAGGAGGCAGAGGAACGGTTTATACCCAGAGGAAAAAGATTAAACGGGAAGGCCAGAAAGAGCCCCTGGTTTACCCAAAGGTGCAGGGAGGCAAAGAACCCAAGTAAACAAAGAGAGTAGTAGAAGAGCTAGAAACGAGTATGCACAGGTACGGAGGGAGGCCCAGAAACAGTACGAAAACGACATAGCATCGAAAGTTAAGTCCGACCCGAAGCTCATGTACAGTCACATCAGAAGGAAAACAACAGTTAAAGACCAGGTGATAAGGCTGAGGAGAGAAGATGGGGAACTCACAAGCAATGATCAAGAGGTATGTGAGGAGCTCAACTTGAGGTTTAAGGAAGTATTCACAGTGGAGGAAGGAAGGCAGCTGGGTAGACAGGATGGGGTGCGTCACCAACAAGGGATGTATCAAGTGCTAGAGGGCATACACACAACTGAGGAGGAGGTGAAGCAGTTACTCAGTGACCTTGATACCTCATAGGCGATGGGTCCGGACAATATCTCCCGTGGGTTCTTCGGGAAGGAGCTGAGGTACTGAGTGTGCCACTTACCATAATATTCAACACATCCCTTGAAAATGGGCAGATACCTGAGGTATGGAAGAAGGCCAATGTAGTCCCCATCTTTAAAAAAGGAGACAGAAAAGAGGCACTAAACTATAGACCGGTGTCACTTACATGTATAGTGTGCAAAGTCCTGGAGAAAATCATCAGGAAAAGAATGGTGGAGCACCTCGAGCTGAACAGGATAATAAACACCAGACAGCACGGATTCCGGGAAGGCAAATCCTGTGTAACAAACCTCCTAGAGTTCTATGATAAAGTAACAGAGGTGAGGCAAGAGAGAAAGGGTGGGTTGATTGCATTTTCCTGGACTGCAGGAAGGCCTTCGACACAGTTCCTCACATGAGATTAGTAAAGAAGTTGGAAGAACAAGCATGTATAACAGGAAGGGCACTGGAATGGATCAGGGAATACCTCACAGGGAGGCAACAACGGGTCATGGTGCGTGATGAGGTATCACAGTGGGCGCCTGTGACGAGCGGCGTACCGCAGGGTCAGTCCTAGGACCAGTGTTATTCTTGGTATATGTAAACGACATGACGGATGGGATAGACTCAGAAGTGTCTCTGTTCGCAGATGATGTGAAATTAATGAGAGAATCACATCGGAAGAGGACCAAGCAGGACTTCAAACAGACCTGGACAAGCTTGACATCTGGTCTAGCAACTGGCTCTCGAATTCAATCCCACCAAATGCAAAGTCATGAAGATCGGAGAAGGACAAAGAAGACCGCTGACAGAGTACAGGCTAGGTGGACAAGGGCTACAAACCTCGGCAAAGGAGAAAGACCTTGGGGTGAGTAACGCCAAGTACGTCTCCGGAGGCACACATCAACCAGATAACTGCGGCAGCATATGGGCGACTGGCAAACCTAAGATTAGCGTTCCGTACCTAAACAAGGAATCGTTCAAGACACTGTACACCGTGTACGTCAGGCCCATACTAGAATATGCAGCACCAGTTTGGAACCCACACCTGGTCAAGCACGTAAAGAAACTAGAGAAAGTGCAAAGGTTTGCGACAAGGCTAGTTCCACAACTCAGGGGTCTGTCCTATGAAGAAAGGTTGAGGGAAATAGGACTAACAACACTGGAGGAAAGAAGGGTCAGAGGAGACATGATAACGACATACAAAATACTGCGGGAATCGACAAGGTAGACAGGGACAGGATGTTCCAGAGAGGGAACACAGAAACAAGGGGACACAACTGGAAGCTGAAGACTCAGATGAGTCAAAGGGATGTTAGGAAGCATTTCTTCAGCCACAGAGTAGTCAGGAAGTGGAATAGTCTAGAGAAAGATATAGTGGAGGCAGGAACCATACATAGTTTTAAGATGAGGTATGATAGAGCTCATGGAGCAGGGAGAGCAGAGACCCAGTAGCGGACAGCGAAGAGGCGGGGCCAGGAGCTGAGTCTCGACCCCTGCAACCACAATTAGGTGAGTACAAACAAAATTTTTAGTATAGCTACTGAACACACTAATTCATGAAAGCCTTAATAAATCAGGACTCAAACAAATGCAGTCCATAAATCTCTTCTTTACATAACAAAACTTACAAACTTAAAACAACAAACAAGAACAATCAATAACTTGTGACTTCCTCACTCCTAAAAAATGGACCTCTCAAAGTCCAACAAAAGAAACTCATGCAGTGTATATATCATTTCCGTATGTACACATAAAATGAAACCTATTAACCAAGAGCAAATGATTACAGTGCTGTAGCCTAACATACATACAATTCAAGAATAATACAAGTATCCAACATCAAGCCCAAACACCAGGCAGTTAAGTTCTCCAATGTAAATCAAAATAACATTACACAACTCCTTATAACGATTATAATTAATAAGGTAGAATACCTTACCATCACTATACTGCACATTCCTCCTCCACTGAAGAAACCAACTATGTATTCAACATATATTACTGTAATCTACCTTTTTCCCATAAGTACAAAATGTATCGAGCCACATGTTTGCAACACACCACAATAACACATAATACCCTAATGACATATATATAAAAAATAATCCTCATAATTTTATGAAACCAATACAACCGTCATTCTCTTATAAACACCGAAAACAGGTACTGTTACCTCCATACACATCAAGATCTTTAATCCCTTGAATTATGACATCTATACTTCACAATGTCATTACGAACTCACAAAAATTAAACACCCAAGGAAAGCCACCTCTAACTTCCTCCCTGTTTTGACTTACCCCTTTAAAACCCCCTTTTCTACGTCTTAAGCCATTTTGTACTTCATAACCCCCATCTTATACATACCACCATTCACACCCCCAAGAGTCAAAATTGTCAAACCGTAACCACAAGGTTACCTTGTCACTCCATCACCCCCCCCCATGCTACACAAACATACTACATGACCGAATGATGATAAGTGAAGTGAATGATGATAAGTGAAGTGACTGGTGTCAGTCCCACTCGGTCTCAAGTCAAACAGGTTCATTTGAAGTTCTTTTCATATTATTGTTCTCAAAGTACTAGTTAATAGGCCAAAGTTATATTCTACTTCCTCTTTCAAGGCACCCTCTGAAGACCAATGTTAGTTTGATATCTTTATTATGCACCCCATACCCATGGTGTGGGCGGTAGTCAAAAGATTACAGAGGTACATAATGGGTCCAGGGACTGGACCTCAAAGTTTGATAGCTGAGCAAGTTACAAAGGTAATGAACTCAGATGGTCACAATCATGACAAGTTACAAAGGTATTTGCAGATTACAGAGGTATATATAGGGTCCAGAGACTGGGCCCCAAAGTTTTGATAGCTGAACAAGGTACAATGGTAATTAATTCACTAGTTACAAGGTAATGAATCATGTAAGTAAATTTACTTTATGTCTGTACATGGTTGCACTCATGAACAAATTATAAAGCAATGAGCAATCTATTAGTCTACACCCAGCCACAACTGTAATGAGTTATTGGTGCAAATTTTAATTGTTGGGTCACACACACACGCATATACACATACATATATACACACATACACACACATACATATATATACATACACACATACACA